>JAMPIV010015720.1:0-17500 GCA_024509875.1 Oreohelix idahoensis | reverse complement strand
ATTTATTAATTCATTGGTATCTGGAATGCCTGGCGAAATATTGCACGTACCTAGCCCGGGTATCAGCAATGGCTACAGGAGTTCACAAGTTCACAGTCCGGTGGCCTGCAGGATGATTGTTTTATCGGCGTGGTTTGGGAGCCGCGCTGGTGTAATGGCTTAGGCGTTGTACTGGCGACCAGGTGTTCATGGTTCAAACCCGGGCGTCGGCGTTTGAAGAAATGTTTACGGCCGGAAATTTGACTGAATAGCCTGAACGGCTCCTGTGATAAACCCTCTGTGGATGGGAAGGAGCGAAGCTCCTGACCGGGTTGGAAGGAAAGTCCTCAGGTTCCCCAGCCTCGCAATGACATGTCATTGGGCCGAAGGGTTGAAAGCCCAAGTGCTGCTGGTTAAGGAAAAAAAAAAAAAAAAAAAAAAATCGGCGTGGTTGGTTTTAGAAGTAGCACGTGAAACATATGAAACACAACTTACGTGATATGCAAAAGAGCTGGATTTAAAATTTGAAATTGCTGACCTAAAAATTTGAGAATAAAGAAAGGCGGACTGAATAACGGTTCATGTTGTATTCCACATGAACAATCTCGTGAGATAAACCATGCCTCGACTGCGCGCTGTAGAAAGACAACGAGCTTTAGGGGAGCTAAAAGTCGGGATAAACACCCGGGAAGCAGCTGGGCAAAGATGATGGCACAAGACAGGAAGACTTGGCGTATGTTTGTTGAAGGCATGTGTTTGTTGAAGGCATGTGTTTGTTGAAGGCATGTGTTTGTTGAAGGCATGTGTTTGTTGAAGGCATATGTTTGTTGAAGGCATATGCTACCTAGGGAGCTGAAGGATGATGAATGAAGAATGAATGAATGACCTAAATATGCTCATCACGTGCTCGGTATAACTAGGAAAGTGCGATTTTGATTAGTGTGACCGTCCGGTAGAAACAGTAAAGTGGTACGGTTTTGACAAGTATTGTACATCGAAGAACAGATAGACATGTCGTGTTATTTGTACGCAGTACCAACCATCACTAACAGGGAAATTTGTCTCACAATGGTTGCGGTAAGAATTAACAGTAAGATGAGTCCAAGGATTGCCACAAAGAAAGAAAGAAATACAGTTGTAATCAATCTACCTTCGCCCAGCTGCTGCAGCTGTTTAACGTCACCAGAACCATTAGCGGCAGATCGTACCCGTCAAGTTCAACCGAGAGTCACGATACCTAAACATGATGTCTGTGTGCTGCAACCGTATCTTCGGAATCGCTTCTTCGCAGCAGCTGCAACAACACTTATAGTAGTTCGGATCCGTGGATGTATCCCCCTAACACACTGTGCGACGTCAGCTGCAAGTGGCAAGACTCAATAATAGATGCACCAAGCTGGTTCGATCATGACACAATACTAGCAGTAACGGTACAACTGGGCAGAGAGCCAGCAATGATGATCAGGCGTCAATGGTGAACTATTATGCCATGGCCTTCTCTGTCCTTGCATATGGCACCCGTGAAACATGTATGGGACAATATTGAAAGTCAATTGACCCCCGACAGGTGACCACGGGCCTGGATGATCTGCGACACGCCTTGACTGAAGCATGAGATCGACTACCCCATTAGTTTCTGCGCAGATATGTTGACTTTATGCAGAGATGCTGCCAGGCCTACATTGCTGCCAATGGTGACCACATGCACAACTGAACGCTACTATGACCACCTGTGGTGAAGTGGGATGTTATAAATATTTATAGGGGACTTAGGGTACTGACTGAGATCAGCTGTGAAGGTATCTATATCTAATAAGAGTAGTGTATTATAGATAACCTTACTTGCTGCCACATATGTATACCTCAGTCAGAATTATTCTGGAATAGTGTGATGACTACGTTATATGTCTAGGGTATGTGTATGATGAAGTGTAAGTCATAACAACAACAGACAGATAAACAATTTAATTTATTCCACCACACTTGACAACACTGGGACACTCACATACATATAACACTCTACGAGGATATCTTAAAGGAGTCACTGATAACTTTTCAAATAACAATATGTATTCAGTGCTGTCATGAATGTATATGTGTCCTGATTCAAATACAAAGGGAACCAGGAATCACAATCAATTTTAATTACAAGTTATATGTACAGAATTTATCAATATGAATCTTGTAGTGACATATATTATTAATAGTATCCTATGTGTGTCAGTTGTGTAGTAGTAATCTGAGGTAATACTGGTTTTGTTTTGTTCAAGCTCTGTTGGTATTTGTCATCATGACTTCAATAGTTTGTCTTTGTTGGAACTAGTATTGGAGATGTTCTCAGTTCTTGGCATTAAAACAATTAAATTCCCCTCTTAATGTTATTTTTACAATGTCATTTTAAGATGGGGGTACATAATGTTGAGCTCCATGGCCACACTCTCTTATCTTTCGTGATGACTGCAGTAAAAGACTCCTCTGCTCGATTACTTTAATGAGTTCTGGAGCCACCCCACTGGTTGCTATATGGACCAAGGAGTATGCTGTCCACCTCTGGCTTCAGCAAAGCTCTGACCAGGTGCTGCTCAATAACTTTAAGACCACGGTCCCTGAAACAAGAAGGATGTACCTTCTACGTCATAACTAATTTATACTCTCTTTCTACACTGAGCACAATACATCACAAACATTGAGTTCAGAGCGTTAGGCCAACTGTCAGCTTCATCTGAAATACTTTATACCAGTATTTCCCTCCCTAATGGTTACTACGCCTCTGCAATTCCAGCATTATTTCTGTCTAATCAATAATCTAGGTGTCAGTGTACTGTTTGGCCATTCCATGCAGTTTTACTTTCCTCCGACACCTTCTGTTCAGGCTGGAGTACCATAGGCTTTACATCATGTTCGCTACTGAACTACACATATATACAGACATAAATTATCAATTTACATTCAATTTTCATTAAAAGATATTGAATATTTCAAGCTTACCACAATTCATGGAATAATAAACAGTTTCGTTGACTGGCAATGAATATAGCACAACTCCGATCTGCCGATGTCCCAGGCTTTATTTTATAAAAAATATACACTGGTGCTCAACGCACTGCTTCTTAGTAGGTTTATTACAAGATGTGGCAATGAACAGACGCTCTGAATCGAGTATATTCGCAGCTCTACCCAATGAAACCATGTCTACACATCTTTTCAAAAAAGTACTCCTTTTTCACGTTTCCCCTGACAACACAAGATAGTATTTATAGCCTGACCAATCGTGTTTAGTCTTACATTTGTGGCGCTCCAATCAATTAGGAGTTAACATGGTAGGCTATTTCCGTAACGTAATGTTTTTTTCAAACACGTTATAAAAAAATTTTATGAGCAGAAATGATTTCATGCTGTCAGGCACCCCCACTATTTTATTTTGGTTATAATTTGGTAATTCCTAGACTATTTGCGTAACGTTTTACATATTTTTTTTCAGCAAACCCTAAGGAACCCAAATATCTCAATCTAAGGGAGCTAGGTGGCTGCGTTAAAAATGTGCATTTTCTACCACCTCCTGTTCACTTCCATCCCCATGTGGTGTCTGGGTACTGTTATGTTTTCAAACGTAAACCCATCTAATGTTATCTTTCCTAATAAGCGTTTTCCAGGTTTTTTTTAAAACCTAACTCTGGGAAGGTTAGTGTTTTTATCACTGTCCGTCTGAAAAAAAGTTAGTGCATGTGGCCTTACACGCGTGATGGCAGCAATTGTGTATCGCGCGACGCGTGTTTAGTATTGCATGCTTCCTGCCTTCATTCGCCCCTCTCTCTCTCCTGCTTTATCTGTCTTTTAGTTACGCCGTGTATGGAATGAATGAAATATTAAATCTAGGTCATTGATCAGCCTGCGTATCTCAAGGTCAGTACACGCTTCATTGAAGAAAGCGGGTAATAATACAGTAGGCTTTTACTATCAACGTGAAAGCGTTACAATTTGCAGACGAAGCAGAAAACAAGGGGGATTTCGAGTACAGTCATTGTGACAGCACTGTTTCTTTTACCATTTCTCTTTCCTTTTATTAAATTTATTTGTTAGGCTTTACATTTACCTTTTACTTTATATATGTGGATTAGAATATTCCACGACACCACCATTGAAAATAAGACTTCATTTTGATCTCTTACGTTCATTTTTAGGGCCATTGTTGCGACATAGCATGCTCTGTCACACGATGTCTCGAAAACAGAAAAAATGCGCAAATGACGGTGTGCTAAATGTGACTGACCGACCGAAGTACTTACGGCGGGCATTATGGTATTGAATACGTTCAGATAGGGCAGTGATTCTCAATATATGGGTCGCGACCTAAACATGCGTCGCTGAAAAAAATTGCGATGGGTCATATCTTTTAAAGTTTCGCTAAGTTTTGAGCGGCTTTCCTTTGCGTGAATTTCTATAATTAATTTTTACTTGTCAGTTTTGGTACACGAGTTGCCAGTTTCACCATCTGTGAAATGTGCGTGGTGATAGTAAAAAGGTTGAGAGCCACTAACCTTGGGGTCTTATCCGCTGCTGTTTTCACACATCTTATATTTTCACTCTCCCTTCGCATTCATTGATTAATGGTCACGTTTTTCATTTCTTACGTTAATTGTCACGTTTTTTTTGCAAGTGCGTAGCTGCAGACATAGGGTTAACCCTACACAAGCAAGAGGAATGTTGTGCAGCAGTGATAGTTTTACCTTATCTTGATTTCCTTGTCTATCCTCTTCAACCAAAACATGCAAGCATAGTAGTTATAACGGCATGCCTTTCTTGTTGTTATTTTGTTGTTATTTTATTTGTATACGTATATACTACTTTTATCTTATGTTTTAATAGCTTACTTTATTATCTTGATTTTCTCTGTTTTCTTCTGAAGGTTTGTTTACGTTCAGGACGCTATTTTGATTTTGTACTGTATTACTGTCAACAATAAACGATGATTTTATCTAGTAACACATAATCAAAACACTGTTCTAAGTTTAGACGAGTTCTCATGCATTTGAATAAGCTATTCTATTGTTAGAAAAGAATTTAATATTCTTTTACATTTTTAATGCATTCTAAACATATCAACTTTATGCTTGAAAAAGGAAAGATAGATTTAATTTAGATATCTCTTGTATTTATCATACATTACACTAAATATATAAGGTTATGTTTCAGAGTTTTTTTTGAATTGCAGGTCATTATTATATTTCATTATATAAGAGACCCCGATGCCATCACAAGAACAGCTATGCTTTGGACCCCTGAAGGAAAACGAAAGAGAGGCCGACCAAAAACAACTTGGCGGCGGACTGCGGAGGCTGAGATGCAGGGAATAAACCAGAGTTGGGGCACTGTACGAAGGATGGCCACCGACCGAGCAAAGTGGAATCAATTTGTTGTTGCCCTACAAGACGCCACTAGGCGTGATGGCCACTGACTGCTTTGACGGTCGGCGGTTAAGGATCAAAGAAGAAGAAGATTATATTTCAGAGCTTCCACGAATTGCTGTTAGTTTTTGAAGCTTTTTTTCGTACTCTATATTATTCCTAATCTTCTTCTTGAATTCTTCAACGACCTTTTTTCACTTCTTGAAGTACTGCAGGATGTAGAGATTTGCCAGAGAGAACGCAAAACGATCTCATCGGCTTTCGTCCTCCTGGCCTGGTTCCAATCTAATTCTCGGTCCTTCAGAGTTTGCCTAATGTTGTTCTCCCATTGAGCTCTGGGTCGTCCTAGACGTCTGGATCCCTAGCTCTTGGTTTCCCATATGTGTCGTGGTAGTCGATCTTCTCACATCATGCAGTCATGGCCTGTTGAGGCTACTTCTTGGTGTGATTTTTATCGCGGCAAATTATTATTAACACCGAGTTTTTGTCACACCATGTCGTACTTCAACTGAATGCAACAGAGACAAGAATGCAGTTACTATGAGACGAGTAGCTAGGCAATGACGTGAAAAGGAGAGTGGTATGTGTGACGCCAAAGCGTCTAGATGTGTTTCTCCATATGGCTTCTATGTCAGCCATAGCAGTATTTATTAAGTGGATATGCAGGAGAATGTGGTAAGCAATATATGCTTTAAATTATAGGCAGAATAAAGTGCCAAGATTAAAAATGAATATAATGCGGGATGATAATTTCCACAGAAATGCAGAATATATATAACACTTTATGATTCTCAGTTTTAAATTTGTGAGATAAATGTTTGGACGTCAGTATATGTTTCATGTTGTGGAATGTAGCTTTGGCCATTCCTATTCTCTTCTTGATTTCTGTTTCACATCTGCCATCTTCTGTTATTGTATGACCAAGATACGTAGCTCTTGACTTGTTCCAGGATTTTTCCATTTACGCTTATCTTTAATGTGGGTTTATCGTCTGTTTTACTAATTATCATAGTTTTTGTCTTCTCAATATTAATGTCGAGTCCATTATATTCATGACTTATACTGTTCACTTGCTTCACTAGTTCTTGTAACTCCTGTTCGCTTTCAGCTAACAACACGGTATCATCTGCGTATCTAAGGTTGTTTATTGACCTTCCACTGATGTTCAGTCCTGGTATTTCTTGTATCTGTTTGAAAATTGTTTCGGTGTATAAATTAAATAGGCAGGGGGACAGAACACAACCTTGTTTGACACCTCTTTTTATGTCTATGTATGGTGAATAATTCCTTCCTGATCTTACTGTGGCAGTTTGCTCCCACTAAAGGTTACTGAGTATTCTTATATCTTTTCCATCAATACCTATGTCTTTGAGGCATTCAATTATTTTCTCATGATGGACTCTGTCAAAAGTCTTCTTATAGTCAATGAAGCACATATACATACTTTTTTGGATCTCTGTATATTTTTCTGCTAATATTCTTAGGCAAAATATTGCCTTTCTTGTTCCACTGTTCCGTCTAAAGCCAAACTGTTCTTCTTGGATTTCGCTGTCTACTTTACTTTTTATTCTTTCCTGTATGATTTTGAGCAGTATTTTAATTGCATGACTCATCAGGCTGATTGTTCTGAAGTCTGAACATTCTGTTGCATTTGGTTTTTTGGGCAATGTTATGAAAACTGATGTCTTCATGTCGTGTGGTATATATCCTGTATTGTATACATCGTTGCATATTTCTGTGATTGTATCTATACCAAAGCTCTCCAGAGCTTCTATCATTTCAATTTTTATGTTATCCATGCCTGCTGATTTTCCTTTTCGTATCATATGAATGGCATTCTCTACTTCTGATCTGAGAATGTTTGGGCCTTCATTAGAATCTGGTGATGGTTTTTTTTACCTCTGTTGTCCTCGAATAGTTCTTTTACGTATTCTGCCCATCTGTTTGATATGTCTTTCTCATCAAGTAATATTACACCATTTTTGTTCTTGATACAGCTTCCTCCTTGTGCAAAACCGCGACCGATTTGATAATTTCTTTATTTCTTCATGCATATCTCTTGTCATGTGCTTTGCTTCCAAGTCTTCTATTTCCTTGCATTTTGTTTCTATCCACCGTTCTTTTGCTTCTCTACACATAGTACGTATGTCATTGTCTATTGTTTTATATTCTGGAGTGTTTTTTTGCTTTCTTTCTTTCTGCCATTTTATTCAAGATGTCATCTGTCATCCAAATTTGATTTTTCTTAGACTCCTTTTTGGGTAAATTTGCATTTGCTGATTGTATGCTTGTTTTTAAGCATTCCCATTTTGCGGTTGCTTTTTCTTCTGGGTTTTCTCTTCTATACTGCTCCATGCTTTCTGTCAATAACTGTTGATATTTATTTTTGACATCGATTAAATATTTATGTTTTATATCTGGTTGTTTCAGCGCTGATATCTCTATCTGGGGTTCCTCCATTCTTCTGTTTCCTGCTCTTTTCAGCTTTATATTTACTTTGATGACGACTGGATTGTGATCTGAATTTATGTCGGCGCCAGGATGTATCTTTGCACTTGTGACACTGTTCTTAAATCTATGTTTTATCATGATATAGTAGATTTGATTTCGTGTTACATCTCCTGGGCTTTTCCATGTGTATAATTTCCTTGGGTGGTGTTCAGAAAAGGTGTTACATATGACCAGCTGGTTTTCTTCACAGAACTGGATAAGTCTGTCTCCTCTATCATTTCTTGTCCCTAATCCATACCGTCCTACTATTTTCTTGTATTTTCCTTTTCCTACTTTTGCATTCATATCACCCATTACTATCAACACATCTGTAGATTTGACTGGTTTAAGTGTGTGTTGTAGCTCTTCATAGTATTCTTCTATTTCTTCCTCGCTGTGATCTTTAGTTGGTGCTTAAGTTTGTAAGATTGATATGTCGAATGGCTTTGCTCGCATCTTTAGTAACATCATTCTGTCATTGTGTGTCCAGTATCCACATACGTATTTTTCTAACTCCTTCTTTATCAACATTCCTACCCCTCTTTCATGTTTTTCTCCTACTGAGTGTATAAGCGTGTACTGGTCTCTCGTTATGTAGCCTGTATCCAAAAGTCTTGCCTCTGCAACTCCCAGTATATCGAGTTTCATGTCTGTTGCCTCTAATATAAGATTGTCCAGCTTTCCTTCTCCGTTTAGAGTTCTAACATTCCATGTTCCTATTTTTGGCTTCTCCTACTAGTTTTTAGGGGGTCTTTTTCAGAATGCTCCCTTTCAACAGAATTTAAGGAACACTCGTCATTATGTACTTCCTTACTCATTAGAGGAGTTGCCTCTTCCCTGTTAATTTGTACAGTAGATTCTTCCCCAGGGGACAGAGAGTTCTCTACATATCGGTTCTTATCTTGTTGTTGTGATCCCATTACGTTCTGTAGGAAGTACGTGGTAGGGCCAATTACTTACATGATTGTAATTGTCTACAAGTATCTAATCTGCTATAAACCTTTCATACTGCGTCATATCACAGGATTAAGCTAAGAAAGGCTGCGTCAGTTACGAGACAAAAGAGTGCAAATTGAAAATTGAGAATCAACTGAGTCCCCGTAACTTGTCTATTCAGGAGTCAGCAATCAGAGTTTGCGCTATTTTCTTCAATAATTTTCTTATCAGCTTCGATTTCCCCGTTGTGTTTGTTTTCAATGGTTTGTTTGTTAGTGTTACCAAAGTGATTTATCGGTTTTATCGAAAGCTCGTTCAGTTTGGTGAGAAGACTATTACGTGAATGATTTCTTTATAACAGTAATTCACATTCCACAACGTAGTCATGACAAATCAATTAGATAATGACAAGTACTTGATAACACTTCTAATTGCTGTCTTGTTTCTTTTCTTTTTTTACATTTTTTAATCATTATTATTATCCTTATTATTATTCGTAGTAGTAGCGGTGTTGGTGGCGGTAAGCAGTTGCAGTATTAGGAGTGGTAGTAATATTAGTTGTAATTGTAGCCGTAGTAGAAGTAGTAGTAGTTCTAATAGTAATAGTACCAGAAGTAGTAATAGTTGTTGTTTTAGTTGTTGTTGTTCCTGTGTGGTTAAGCATTACATTAGGCTCTGTGAGGACACTTGATGAACAGTGCAGAAAACGCAATCAATGCCCAAGTCTGCTCATAAAACTCCAGGAAATCCATGAAGACAAATGTTACCGTATTTTCCTTAGTACACTCTAACACAGAGAGTTGCTGGAAATGCGGCTTAAGTACACAGAACAATAATAATTTAAAAAATGTCTGCTATTCTGGACAACACGCAGTTGCAATCTGGCCACAAAAGTCAAGTGAATAAAATCTACCTAAGCGAAAAAAAAAAAAATGTCCAACTAATTATTATTAGCCAGTAAACGACTTCTAACACTTGTAAGATTTCTTTCGACTTCATGGGTCCGTTGCCATAGTTGAGTTCTTTAAAATCTTAAACGAAAGACTAAATGTAATCCCAGTTTTCTCACCAATGAAGTCAACAATGTCATTTTTGTCACAGCAGTTCAGGCATTCAGGAAAAACCTTGTGATGCGTGATGCCATATGATGATGGATGGCATCCGCATGTCTGGTTTTGTGTAGTGTGTAGATGTGTTCAGTCAAAACAATGTTCATGCAACAATAACAGGGCAATCCACATAGGACGTCAGTAAACTCACGACGTATAAAGTCAATGAGTCTTGAAACAGCCGTTGACGTTTTTCTTCATTATTTATTGTGGACGCCACAGTGACAAAATGGTTACGCAAATGTGTAGGCACATCAAACAGTCATTATCACAGCAACATTCAATACAGCAATAAACGGTAAACAGCATTACAATGATGAGTCAGATGCATGTTATATTTCATAGTGCTGTAAATGTAGTCAGGTGGAAAACTCCATCCTTTTCTATAACAGCCAGGAGATAACCAGATGTATGAGATCAGTTCACTCTCCTTAGTTTGACTTCAGCAAGACAGACACGTCTGCCGAAGTATAAATAATGTCCTCAAAAATATCCTCTAGATAATAAAGGTTTTCCAAACCTAGTTCATTTAACAAAGTAGCAAGTAATGGTCCTTGGTACCTGCATCAACCGATGCAGTACAATGCAGCGACATGTGAGCTAGGAAAACATCTCGTGACGACGACTTTCGCAGACAGGCTATGAATCGAAATCGCTCACGACCCAAAATCAATAGAGTTAATGAAAGAGTCAATTTACCTTGCTTTCATGAAATACACAGAAATATCACGCCTCCCGACATGTGGGAAACACTAGAGGTATTATCTCGAATAAACGAAATATCCATTAAGAGGACTACACATCCCTGACAGAACAAAAATAGCGGAGATCCCCTCTTCAACGAGGCATCTCTTTCGCCATTCCAAATCGCTCACTCCCACTAGTGGTGGGCGGAAACCGATCGACAAAGAAGCAAGACAAGTCATGCGCAGTCCAGCGCAAAACGACCGCAGCTCAAACTTAACTGCATTCGATACCAACGCGAGAAGACAAATGCTTACCGAGAAAAGTGACTATAAATTCCAAGCAGTTGTTGCCCTTGCGTTATAAAACAGATATTGAAATAAAACGATGTTGCGAGAATTTATCACGCAACATATCACCACCTCCTCCCGATTAAAAAAAATGTGGAACATATTTTTTTTTCAATATCAAAGAGCAAGCGATAAGCGGCTCAAAACGCACGAATTATGCGCTGATAATTAACTAAATTGCCAAACAATAGGCTAATTATAGAGTGTCTGGTGAGGATATACCTCAACAGAAAAAATAAATATGTCTCAAAAAATATTCACATCGGGGAGGTGTCACCAACACACATCACGTTAGCATGTAAACACAATATACGTATGCAAGTTACTATAATCATCATTAAACAGCATACTCTAATATTGTCTTTAAAAATGGATGTACAAATCTGATAGGAAAATTTAGATAGTACATTCTTTGACATGTAATGACATAAGTACATAGTAAAGTTAAACTACATGACGATCCAGGACATATGCTCTGGTATTCCGAGGGTAAGTACACAATTCTTGATCATAAGTGCACTTCTCATTCAATAGTGCACGACACTATTCATCATTCATTTATCATCAGTATAGTAGTAACAGTGCATTAGCATAGCCCATTAACTAATTACTATAACTGTAAACAATGACTATGTAAACACATGCAGAATGTAAACATTGAAAATGTAAACAATACAAACAATGTAAACAATAACAATGTAAACAATAACAAAGATCAGCAACAATACAAAAACTTTCGCAGAAATCAACTAAAAATAAAGCAGAAATTAATGAAATATCACAAAAAATGTGACGATATCTGCGATAGAATTAAACAAAATACATGACACCACAGTGTATAAACAAAAATGTTGTATGAAACTAAATTATAGACAAGAGTAGGCTAACAAACACAAACAAATCAAAACAAAACTAAAGAATGCGAAATAATAACGAAAACAATATTAAAACATGTCATCACAGCTAACATAAATAGCAACAGAAGTCGCTTAGCAAATTCCAGTATCGGAAATTTGCAAACCCTACAGAAAACGCTCACAATAGACGACCTCTATGACGTGGCATAATCTAACGGAGACACCACCCAACCGAGAACCCGCTGAAATATAAACATATAAATATACGAATAACATATAAACATATAACATATAGAATGAGATGATACACAGAAGACTCAGCAGAAGTATAAGGGCACAGTTTACATACAAACAGGCCACTTAACTTATAGGCTTCCAATCGTAGAACAGCAGAAAAACGGATGTCAATCAACGTCCTAAAGAGCGAAGCTCCAACGATGATGGCACATCTGAACTGCTTCCACTGCTAACACGATGGTACAAGAGCTTCTGACATACTGTGTGTTGAGTTGTTTCGGCACTTGACCTTCTAATCCAAAAGTAAGTTGATGGAAATCGGTACTTGGCCTTCTTCAGAAAACAACCCGTTTCAACCGGCACTTGACCTTCTCAAAAAGCGACAGCACTGGAACCTTGACAGCAGCAACTTGCTTGACTTGCGTAAAAGATAACAGCAGTCCGAGTTATCCGGCAACATGTAACAACGCCGGGTACTGTCAAATTCTTGTTTCCGTCAAAAAATTGAAATTTGACTTTTACCGGGCAACGCCGAGTACTTTGAAAATTTTGAAGATGTTGACTGTATTGAAGAATGTTAATTTCTTGAAGGATGCTGATGAATTCTTGTTGAAAATGAAGTGGGTAAGGGACCCCGTGTTTGCTGGTACCAGAATCAAACCAGCTTATGGCCACCAAATGATGCGTGATGCCATATGATGATGGATGGCATCCGCATGTCTGGTTTTGTGTAGTGTGTAGATGTGTTCAGTCAAAACAATGTTCATGCAACAATAACAGGGCAATCCACATAGGACGTCAGTAAACTCACGACGTATAAAGTCAATGAGTCTTGAAACAGCCGTTGACGTTTTTCTTCATTATTTATTGTGGACGCCACAGTGACAAAATGGTTACGCAAATGTGTAGGCACATCAAACAGTCATTATCACAGCAACATTCAATACAGCAATAAACGGTAGACAGCATTACAATGATGAGTCAGATGCATGTTATATTTCATAGTGCTGTAAATGTAGTCAGGTGGAAAACTCCATCCTTTTCTATAACAGCCAGGAGATAACCAGATGTATGAGATCAGTTCACTCTCCTTAGTTTGACTTCAGCAAGACAGACACGTCTGCCGAAGTATAAATAATGTCCTCAAAAATATCCTCTAGATAATAAAGGTTTTCCAAACCTAGTTCATTTAACAAAGTAGCAAGTAATGGTCCTTGGTACCTGCATCAACCGATGCAGTACAATGCAGCGACATGTGAGCTAGGAAAACATCTCGTGACGACGACTTTCGCAGACAGGCTATGAATCGAAATCGCTCACGACCCAAAATCAATAGAGTTAATGAAAGAGTCAATTTACCTTGCTTTCATGAAATACACAGAAATATCACGCCTCCCGACATGTGGGAAACACTAGAGGTATTATCTCGAATAAACGAAATATCCATTAAGAGGACTACACATCCCTGACAGAACAAAAATAGCGGAGATCCCCTCTTCAACGAGGCATCTCTTTCGCCATTCCAAATCGCTCACTCCCACTAGTGGTGGGCGGAAACCGATCGACAAAGAAGCAAGACAAGTCATGCGCAGTCCAGCGCAAAACGACCGCAGCTCAAACTTAACTGCATTCGATACCAACGCGAGAAGACAAATGCTTACCGAAAAAAGTGACTATAAATTCCAAGCAGTTGTTGCCCTTGCGTTATAAAACAGATATTGAAATAAAACGATGTTGCGAGAATTTATCACGCAACACCTTGCCTATGAAGTATTGTAACCATGCTACTATTTCAGGAACTTAATGATGAATACAACATACCTTAAGTGGCTACAGTCACGTGGGACGTCCATCAGTATTGAACATTTATCGTTATTTGTCACGTGGGTTTTGATCATTAAATTACCTAGATCTTCTTCCTATTCTCTCACCCGAATCCTTTTATTTTAATATCTTTCCGTACTTGTTTTTCCTGTATTTTTCGCATCACTCGGGTGCGAAAAATATTTCTCTTCAGTATTCTCAAACTTTACCTTGTTTTTTCTCATACTGGGATACGTAATTCTACTGCGTAGATGTCAGTGAAAAACGAAACTGGGACTTTCGCTTATCTCACGATAGAGCAGACTTAAGTCGGCAGCATTCCCCGTACTGGACGATATAGGCTGTGAATATTCGTTTCGCTAGACCTAGAGGTGTCAAATTGTCTGCATCTTTCACCGGTCACAACGAAATTGCATCGGCCAAACGCTCAGGTAGGAGCGATAATTTACACCTTTTAGTCGCAGTTCGAGACAACTGTCTGGGAATAGCAGCGGCAAACGGCACCCACTGTTGGCCTGGTCAGCGCGAGGTGGGGAAACGCAGAAGTGTCAGTTATGTAAGACGTCTAGTAGTGGTAATGTTAAATGTAAGGTGTTGTACACGTAAAGGGGAGATGATTTCGGAGTTTGAGAAAATGTGGGATTGTTTGCCCTTGTTTTCAAATATCCACCCTAGAGCTGAAATCTGATTGCATTTCAGTCTCCAACATCTCAGTAGATGGAACACGCGTGCTAGTGAATGAAGCTTTATAGCGAATTTCATAGTTCTCGTCAGATTTGTGACGAGCTTTTAACTACCTATCTAGTGAATTATCCTAGTCGTGGTGTTACCGTAGTGCTGTGTTTGAGGTAAATATAATAGATATCTAGTATTTTGTGAAGTGATAAAGTGTTAAGTCGCTTATTTCATTTTTAACTAGTTTCTTTTGAACAGAGTGCTTAATTTATAGTTTGTTATATTCTCTAAGTCGACGAGTTACAGTGGAAATACATAATAAATTATATCTTAGCTTAATAATGTAGCTATAATGAAGTTAATTTAACTGCTAAATACTCAGTCGAGAATATTTTTATCAAACTTATAAATGCTATATGCGACATCAGTGAATAGTGACGGAATACGCAGATATTCCTGAATTAATGATGATTGATTTTATAACTTATTTCACCAGAAAATTTAAATGATAAGTCAAGCAGTACACTTGCGGTTTAATAATGTAAGTTATAGTGGGTACATATTGTAAAATTATTTGATATGTGTTCTTTCTTTTATATAGTGAAACGGTGGTACCCAACTTTACCAGCGTTCTAGTACGTGAACATTATTTGGAAAGAAACAAATCACTTTCATTACCTGAACTGTAACAGTTAAATGAAGTAAGAGGCCTTCGCGCAAGAATTAATTCTTCCAGAATAACTCTTCAGTACAATTCAGCCCGTTGTGGCAAGCAAAGATCAGAAACATTCCGACAGAGTTTTGACTAGTACTGTGGTGACCAAATATAGTAACTTCCTGAAAGTAGACACCGATCTGACATTCCTTAAATTCTAGAAACCAAAGCTAATGACATTGTGCTCTGCTAACTTTCGTGCCTGGACAATATTTTATGTGACTTAATCAGACATTCGAAAAATTAGAACACCCAAGGAATCGTTCCCTGAGAGTTTAGTACGTCTTTTGGAACTGGGGATTTCTTGGTCAAGGACTGCATTTTCGGGTCTGTGTGAAGGTCCTAGAATTTATTATGTTCCCAGAGGCAGCGAGCAAAGTTGTGAGTATAACTGTGTACCCATGGCCATGGCTGAATGAATGAGTGTACGCAGATCAGAGTGTTATTTTACCGTTGTATATTGTCACCCATTTACTGTTTTAATTTTTTTTTTTTTGTTTAACCTGCAGAATTTGTTACTATTTGCTAGAGTTTCTTTATTTCTTAGGCTAAATCAGATTATCAAACTCTGTTCATACATTTACGAGAAAGAAAGAAACCTCTTAGCCTCAACCCTACGTATCTATAACTCTTTGGGCCATCATCTGTTCTCTTAACGGGGCTGTGGGCTAAACCTAGAGTAAGATTCTAACGGGCTATCATCCTTGTAGCATTTTCTTAAATTGTATGACTATTTGTATATATTTTCCTTGATGTAATTTTTGGGGTTGTGATAAATTTTGATATGATAATTAAAATATCTCTCTTGAACAAAAAAATCAGTGCGTTAGTCAGCTCGATCCAAATTATCTGTATATCATTGTTATAGTTTTCCCACGTCTGTGTGTTTACCTGTTGTCACGTGTATGTGCGTGCCCGTGAGTAGATAGAGATATATTAATATATATATATATATATCTATGTTTAGACTGTCTGACGCCTTTAAAAGCGGTCGTAGAAGATAGGTGAGAGAGAGAAGATTATCTCGATTCTCAAAGACAGCCTCTATATCACATCCTATCATCTCACGTGGGGAAATTCTATTGTGTTTTTCACCAGCTGTCGCTGTATCTGTCACTCATTCCAACCTATTCAGAAGGGACCAACCCTAGTCTTAATTCTCCTATCATAAATCTACGACAAATATTCGCTCTTTACTGGGAATTGAACCCAAAGTCCTAGGCGATACGACAAATGGTCGCTCGTTACCGGGAATTGAACCCAAAATCCTAAGGCGATACGACAAATGGTTGCTCGTTTCCGGTCTTTGAACTTAGAATAGGAAGACGAGTACGACAAATGTGGACTCGTCTATCTGGATTTTGAACTTAAGATTCCTTATTCTGAAATAGAGTAATAGTGTGATGTCTTGTGAGTTTTGTATCTTTTAAAAAATAATTTATCCCCTAGACTAACGATCTGTTTACGGGCGTGCTGACTACACAAACTGATAAGTTTTTTCCACAGCATTTGAACATTATACATTTGGTTTACAGGTTGATTTTGTCGGAATACATGTTAATTACTGATTTTGTAATACTAAAACGCTGGTAAAGTGGTGAGTGTATATAACATTCACTGGGTTTTGAAGAAGTAGGTGTTTGAGCAAAAGCTAAGGAGTGCGTTTCGGACTTTTGTCCAGATTAATTGCCTCCCTTACCCTAACTGTCTTCAGGGGTGAAACTTATAGTGGATTAAAAATTAAGGGATTTTTTTTTTCCTTAAAATAAATTTTGCAATAATAATTTTGTTTTCCACGGTAGCAACTTATTTTTCAGAAGTAAATCTTAACTACCATTTAGTTGGCATAGTCGTGTTTTGCATTAGGTGCTTTATTGCCGATTTAATAGCAGCTATAGTTAGATTTTTATTGGAGGAGGTATCCCAGGGTTAAATATATCATCCTTTGATTTTTGGTATTTTTTTTCTCGCATGTGGTAGGAACCAGTGTATCCCTTAGCCTTATCGTTTTCTCGTCTAAGTGGCAGCCACTGACGTATTATGGCAGAAAGGGCGAAACTGTGACAAATGCTCAGACACGAACCAATGGAAGAGGCACTGGATGGAGACGCAGCGACAGCTTTCGTCAGGGACGAACTTGAGAAATATGATGCGGAGCAGAAGGAAAAAGCAGCGGAGAGGAAAGAAGAAGAACTAAGGAGGAAAGAAGAAGCAGCGGAGAGGAAAGAAGCGGAAGACC
>JAMPIV010015719.1:0-129874 GCA_024509875.1 Oreohelix idahoensis | reverse complement strand
ATCCTTTTAAGTTCTGGTCAACCTAAAAAATTGATCCAGAACAAAATAAATGTAATATAATTCTATCAAAAAATTTTACACACGTGAGTTAGTTCAGTGTATTTTAACATTTATTAATATTATTAGTCTTGTTAAATATCTGTGGGTATATCTATAACCTATTACACCACACTACATATCATAACCCTAGACACTTTACGTAGCCACATTCATTAAAAAAAAATTAAGTGTGAGGTCGTAGTGGTAGCAAGAAAGGCCTTCTGACAATTCTCAACTACATTTTATCTCAGGAGCCTTCACAGCTGGCCTCATACAATTACATTTAGTAATATCACCATCATACAATACCATCAACACCACTACATAAATTGGGGTCTTGTCCAGGGATAATTAGCCCAACAGTAATATTAGGATCTCCTGGTGGGAGAAATAAAAGTAGGGAAATAAATTGTAAAATTCCCTTTAAATTAAAAGTGTCCCTGCAGATAAAAGTTGGTGAATCTTCACAGCCAGTAATAATTAATTAGTTAACTGGTTAGTTAGAATTGGTTAGACTATAGTCATAAGAAGTACTTAGTGTATTTACTGGTTAGAGATTTATCTTGTATATTATTATATTGTCTAAAAAGTATGGCGGAGCTGGCAAAATTTAGATCAGCTGCTGTGCTCACCGCGAAGGAGATGGGAATGGATGGTCAAATTTTAATTCAATACGTAACGGCTGAATGTGATAAATATATTGAACGGGAAGAAAGGAGATTAGAAAAAGAGGCTGAAAGAAAATTGGAGTCTGACAGGTTGGTTGAAGAGAAGTTAGAGGAGAAACTAAGAGGCTGCAGATTGAGGCAGAAGAAAAACGACAGCAAAGGGAGGCAGAAGAAAAACGACAGCAAAGGGAGGCAGAAGAAAAAAGGTTGACTGCCGAAAGGGAGGCAGAAGATAGAAGGTTGCAAAGGGAGCACGAATTACGACTAAGGGAGCTGGAATTACAAGGCCAGGCTCCTGAAAATGGTGCCAGCCCTTTTGCCTCAGATGCTACGCCCAGTCTGGGAGCCTCAAACTCAGCTATGGGGTTTCATTTAGACCATTTTGTTGAAAAAGACGATGACATAGAGGGGTACCTAGGACGTTTTGAGTTATTAGCTACTACATATGGGTTAGAGAGAGAGAGGTGGAGCTTAAAGCTATCACAGGGATTGAGAGGTACTTCTTATGAAGTATTTGCCAAAATGAACAGGGAAGACCAAGACAATTATGACATGTTAAAGCAGGCTTTGTTATTAAGGTACGAGAAGAATGGTGAATTTTATCGTAAGAAATTTAGAAATGCCAAACTGTTGTCTGGGGAGACATACCACCAATTCTCTGCTAGACTAGAAACCTATTTGGAGAAATGGACGGCTCTGGGGAAGACCCAAGACCTTAAAGAAATGATCATGATTGAGCAATTGAGAGAGTCCATGGCTCCAGACATGAGAAAATTTCTCATGGAACAAGGTGCAGAGAAGTTGGGGGAAATTTTTAAATGTTGCTGAGAGGTATCAGGCAGCCCAGGCAGAGGTAAGTGGTGCTAAAAAGAAGCACATAGACAATTTTAAAGCTCCACAGCAATTTAATAAATTTGATAATAGAGAGCAGGGAAATAAAGGTAGGACAAACTTTGAGCGGCCAAGAAATGACTATCGCGACAGAAACTCACAGTTCAATGACCAAAAGTTCAATGAAAGAAAACCGTTGAACCAAGGAAAAAGATGGTGTAAATGGTGCAAGAAGGATAACCATAACACCGAATTTTGTAGAAGGAAACCTTCAAACATTGCTGCAATGAAGTCGGGGACGCAAAGATTAAAGGTTAATCCTAAGGGACAACAGGAACCTTATCACCCCCCAGTTTGTGAGGATGTTATTTGTAATGGGGTCACCATAAGGTGCCTTTATGATACAGGTTTGGATTATGATTCAGTTGTGAAGTCTAGCCTAGTGGACCCAAGTCAGTATACCACAGAAACAGTGGAAATACAAGGGGCGACTAAGGACATACCACTCATGACACTTCCCATCGCAAGGATAACGGTGAAAACTCGCTATGTGGAAGGAGAAATCAGAGCAGCAGTGATAGATGAACCAATCTACCCTCTGATATTGGGGTGTAGATACGTCTTCTTGGGGAATCCCGAGAAACCTGTGATCATGGCGACAGTGCAGACCAGGTCACAGAAGAAGGAGGAAGAAGGTGAACCTATAAATGCTCATCCAGAGGAGATGAGGAAGGCGCAGGCTGAGGATAGGACACTCAAGCCCTGTTTTAAAAAAATTGCCCAAATGCCACACACCTCCGAGCAAGGGGGAATATTTCATGAAGAACAAACTCTTATACAGGAAGGCCGGAACTGGAACAAATGGTCACAACCAGCTGGTTCTTCCCACTTCATATAGAGATAAAGTGATGGAACTTGGGCATGCGATTCCCTTCAGTGGTCACATGGGGATCAGCGCCACAGGACAGCGTATAGCTTGTCATTACTTCTGGCCAGGGATAACGGAGGATATAAAAAGATATGTCAAATCCTGCCCAGAATGTCAAAGGGTAGCTCCACAGCACTGGACTGCTCCTGCAACTCTAGGGGAAATGCCCATAGTGGGAACACCTTTTGAGAGGGTTGCAGTGGATATTGTAGGACCTCTCACTCGGACCAAGAGGAGGAACAGTTACAGCCTTACTCTGGTGGACACTTGTTCTATGTGGGGAGAGGCGGTAGCCCTGCCATCAATTGATTCAAAACATGTAGCAGAGGCACTACTTACAATATTTACCCGATTAGGATTCCCGCATCAAATCTTGACGGATAATGGTTCTCAGTTCAAGGGGAAACTAACGGAAGAAGTTTTTAAGCTATTTCAAGCCAGGCACTTTCATTGTAGTCCGTACCATCCACAAGGGAACGGCCAGGTAGAGAGGTTCAACGGGACTCTCATTTCTATCCTGAGAAAGCTGGCACACGAAAACCGGATCTGTGGGATCAATTCCTGCCCGCCGCATTGTTTGCGTATCGGGAGGTACCACATAGTTCAACCGGGATGGCTCCCGCAACTCTGCTATTTGGGAGGCCAATAAAAGGTCCTTTAGAAGCTTTATTAAGGACCTGGACAGATGAGAAGGCGGAAGAGACTGTTACCTCATCGTATCAATATGTGAACGAACTGACCACTCGTTTGAAAGCTGGATGGAAACTGGCAAATGATAATTTGAAACAAGCCAGGAAGAAACATGCAGCATATTTTAATAGGAAGGCAAAGGACAGGGAACTGGCAGTCGGAGAGAAGGTGCTGCTTCTACTACCCGGAAGCCAGAATAAATTACAAATTGGTTGGCAAGGTCCATATACGGTTCTAGAGAAGGTGTCTAGAACAAACTATAAAATTGACAAAAAGGGGAAGGAAAAAGTTTATCATGTAAACCTGTTAAAGAAGTATCTGGACAGACCACTCCAGGAAAGCACCCCCTTATTGACCTTGGCTATTGCAACCCAGATGCAAAAAGAACCACTCACCTCACATGAATACCCATTACATCCTTGTGAAACAGCAGCACAGGTAAAAGTCAGTAAGCACCTGACTAAAAACCAGAGGGAGAGAGTTCAACAAGTTCTGGAGGAACATACAGATGTATTAACAGATAAACCAGGCCATACAAATTTGCTACAGTATGACATGAAACTGGTAGACTCAAACCCAATCTGTATGAGAGCCTATTCTATTCCGTTCGCGAAGGAGAAGGCATTGAAGGAAGAAATAGAGTATTTGTTGAAGGAGGGGATTATTTCGCACAGTGAATCATCTTTTAGTTCTAGTGTCGTTTTGTTGAGAAAACCGTCTGGGGAACACAGACTGTGCATAGATTACAGGAAACTGAATGCTGTCACAGAAGGACAAGTGGATCCATTACCAGACACAAAACAGTTATTTGCCAGACTGAACAAGGCAAAATACTTTTCAAAGGTGGATCTTAGTAAAGGCTATTACCAGATCCCAGTGAAGCCTGAAGTGAGACCTTATTTGGCTTTTAGCACTTCGGATGGACATTATGAATTCAATATGCTACCATTCGGACTGAAAAATGCTCCGAGTGTGTTTTCAAGGATGATGCGCAAATTGTTGGATCCCATGAATAACCCCTGTATCACGAATTTCATGGATGATATTCTCGTCGCCACAGAGACATTTGAAGAACACATTGAAGCTCTGGAGATGTTGTTTGATAGACTTCGGGAGGCGAACTTAACTGCTAGGCCAACAAAATGTTGTATTGGATGCAAAGAGTTGGAATTCTTGGGACACACTGTATATCAGGGTAATATGACCCCTGATCCTAAGAACTTGGAAAAACTGCAGAGAGCACCTAGGCCACAAACAAAAAAGGACGTGCGATCATTCGTGTCGTTATGCGGATTTTATCAGAAATACATCAAAAATTTTAACGCTATTTGTGCTCCTCTGACTGATCTGACTCGCAAGGGACTTCCAGATAAAATTATTTGGACTGCACAATGTGAACTAGCGTTCCAAGAGTTAAAGGAAAAACTCACTAGCAAGCCTATTCTCAAACTGCCTGATTTGACACAGGACTTTGTCTTAAGAAACGATGCAAGTAATGTAGGACTCGGAGGGGCTTTGTTGCAAAGATCATCTTCACCTGATGGGGAACTGAAACCAGTCGCTTATGCGAGCCGCAAATTGAATAAGGCGGAACAAGGATACTCCACAAGCGAAAAAGAATGTTTAGCATTAATCTGGGCAATAAAGAAGTTTCAAATCTATCTGTATGGTAGGACTTTTGTGGTGGAGACGGACCATCAGCCTCTCGTGTTCTTGTCTCAGGCTAAGCATGAAAACGCAAGATTGCTGAGGTGGTCTTTATTGCTTCAACCTTATCAGTTTAGTATCCAATATATCCCAGGCAAATTGAATGTCGGTGCAGATTTCCTCAGTCGGCACCCCTGTGCTCAAAATTAGCGTAGTGGCAGACGTGAGGAGTAATTTTACCTATGTGTATCGCTGGTTTTGGAACTTGCCATAGGCATGTTTTCAAGTGGGGAGATGTGTGTAGTGAAATTGACAGAGATACAACGGTAAAATACCTCCAAAGATAACATGTAAGGATAAAAACATAATGCGTAGGCTGCTGATAGTACATGATCGCCTAGACCGCGGGTCATCACCCTCCATAAAAATTGACTTGCTAGACAGGAGGGGAACGGTGGATCAAAAAGGAAAAAAATATGACTGGAAAGATTGCGTGAGACTAGAAAGGCTAAGGAGACGCAATTGGGGGGGAAACGGAGAAAAGTCACGTTTCCCAAGTTGACATAAAAAGTAAGCAACTCGACAGAAGGGACCATAGATATGATACGCCACAGTCATTTATTGGACGCTTTTGCGATACCAGGCTTTTGATTTAAATTCAGCGGCTAAACGCAGATGTTCGAAATATTACAAAATTTAAAAAGTACTTTTTTCTTAATATTAATGTTAGGAATATAAAAATTAGCTGGCCGGATGGCCCATTCTGAGCAGTGAACTAATATGTTCTTAATTTTACAGACGGATAGATAATATTGAAGATAATGACAAAAGACAGTGTT
Organism: Oreohelix idahoensis; assembly: GCA_024509875.1. NCBI lineage: Eukaryota > Metazoa > Mollusca > Gastropoda > Stylommatophora > Oreohelicidae > Oreohelix > Oreohelix idahoensis. Next base: position 124,232 of record JAMPIV010015719.1, on the reverse strand, counting down.
GTTCACATCATCGACAGACTGTATTGAATAAAAAGTGTCGCTATTTGCACAAAAAAACACGACCTCGAGACGCAGGTGTTCAAATCTACGTAGTATGGAAGAGAGGGACATTGGTGGTGGCTGTGTCTAAAAATAACTTTTAACGACAAAATTTTGGAGGGGAGAGAAAGGTTGGTTCAAAAATCAAGTACATTTTTGTAGAAACACAAGTAGAGACGGACAGACTAACAGATAACCATCCATACTTGACTGAAGCATGACTGAAATGACTTTAGGGTAGGAAATTTGAATTTAAAATAAACCTAGGCAGTGATTGGCTACAAACAATCATATTATTAGCGCTCAGTCGCGCAAGTGGGGCCATTCTTCAATAGTTGTTCAGTGATAGACACAGATTTTAAAGTGTGGTGATTTCCATATGAAAGAAAGTGAAAGAAGTTTAGGGACGCCATACTATAGCCAGCAGCTCAGCTGAGTTTTGCTAGCAATTCTGTGTTATTTATTCATAATCTGGTAAGATTGAAATTATTTCCTTATATATTTTGAATATTGTTTCATGTTCGAGTGATTTGATACTGCCTTATCGAAATCTAGCCTTACAAACAAGTAGGGATTTGCTCTAGACCCCCCGCCCAAGTCAGGGTCTAGGGACCAACAATATACATAAACTCCAACAAGGGTTAGGAAAGACAGATCAAGTGTTGAGAATAATGAAACATATTACCTATCCTCTTTTAGGGCAGACAACTAATAAATATTTTTCAGAACCTATAGTCTGGGAGGATCTATCTGATGTAAAACCACCATGGTAAATGTGCTGTTTGGTCAGAGAGATCTGACCTGTCTGTATGATGTGGTTGTTGTGTCAGTGTTGTGTCCAGACGTGGGTAGAGAATAGATTTTGACACATGGCCCATACTTTGATTGCAGAGCTGTGAGTTTCTGTTGTCAACAAAGCAGTGTCTATTCAGTTGGTGACTTTACTCGAGTGTATCTGTGCAGTACTTGTGACAGAGACCACCATTATTGCCCGCCAGCACGGAGAGGTGGGACCACCCGATTTCAGCACCAGAGCTACAACTACAAGATGAGTGAGCCTCTGGTCTGCTGGACATTCACCAACGCTTTGTAGTTACTAATACCCCCATAAAAATTCCCACCATTTTCTGGACACTGTGTAGTCAATATAGACAGGGGTGATGAGGCCACCCCAACAGCACAAACATTAACTATCCTCCCAAGTAGAGGACTACTAGAACATTTTAATAAAACTAACTAGTATAGTACATATATATGTACACTATTGCATTTATGATATAATATTCCATGCATTTCTTTCATAATCTCTAAATCCTTTTAAGTTCTGGTCAACCTAAAAAATTGATCTAGAACAAAATAAATGTAATATAATTCTATCAAAAATTTTACACACGTGAGTTAGTTCAGTGTATTTTAACATTTATTAATATTATTAGTCTTGTTAAATATCTGTGGGTATATCTATAACCTATTACACCACACTACAAATCATAACCCTAGACACTTTACGTAGCCACATTCATAAAAAAAAAATTAAGTGTGAGGTCGTAGTGGTAGCAAGAAAGGCCTTCTGACAATTCACAACTACATTTTATCTCAGGAGCCTTCACAGCTGGCCTCATACAATTACATTTAGTAATATTACCATCATACAATACCATCAAACACCACTACAGTAGGTTCAAAGGAAACTATGACCTTAATTTTCATAAGGGACGTAATAGTTTTAACAATAACTTTAATAGAGGAAGACCACAAAATAGAAATTATTCACCTCAGTCCAGATACAACAATAATCCACGTAACTCAAGTTATAATCGGTCATATAATTATAATAATGGTAACAATTGGAACAACAGCGATAATTATAACTCGAGACATCGAGATAACAGTTACAATAGGGGACAACGGGATAATTCAACTGATTATTCTCGTCATCGTTCTCATTCTCGTAGATCGACAAATTATAATCATAATACAGGGGCAGCCGTTACTACTGCTACAACCCCTGGGGTTCAGAGTTCACCTACTAATAACAAAATACAGTCTTCATCTACCTTTTATGCAATGAATTATAACTTGGCAAATAGTTGCCCAGAATGTAATCTTATATTTCAGAAGGCAAAAGAGACAGTTCTGAACTGCGGACACATTCTACCAGAAGTCAGTCTAGCAGTCAATGACGGAACAGGCTCGCTGATCTTCAACAGGGGAAAAGTTAATGGATCTGTCGTCTCAGTTTTAAGAGATTCGGGATCGACAACGATCGGAATCCGTCAGTCACTTGTTCATCCAAGTTGTGCAACTGGAGAACATGTCAGGTGCATGACCTTTGGAGGAACCATAGAATGTTATCCAACTGCTATTATACATATTAATACACCTTTTTTCACAGGCAACGTTAAAGCATGCATGTTAAGAAACCCAATTGCCGACCTTATGGTGGGATGCATACACGGAAGTAAAGATTGCACACCAGAAGAGATTATTGAATGGGAAAAAAATAATCTATGCATCGGAAATGCAGTAATAACCAGAGCACATACGAAACAATTAGAGACTATGGACACTGAAAACAAGGAAACAGACAAACATGAAAATATCGAGGTTCATTCTACTATTGACCGAGTATCCTTTGCTGCAAAACAGAAGGAAGACAGATCATTAACAAAATTTTTTGCACTGGTCAACAAAGTTGACAATCTTGCTATGAACAATAATAATAGTCATTGGTTTATTATTAAAAATGACATTTTATTAAGATGTTTTATGGATAAAACTCATGTAAGACAACAGGTCATGGTACCTTTTGCTTTTAGACGTTACATACTTCAACACGCACATGATTCTAAGTGCGCAGGTCACATGGGATATACTCGGACACGTTCTCGAGTATTATCTTCTTTTTTTTGGCCGGGAGTGTCACGAGATATTTCACAGTACGTACGCTCCTGTACGATATGCCAAGAAGTGAAAGCACGAGGAGCCTTTCACACGGCGCCTATTCAGGCTTGTGACATATCTGTGAGACCCTTTGACAAAATGGCCATTGATATTATTGGCCCACTTTTACCATCAGCCAGAGGACATAGATTTATTCTCACGTGCATCGATTTATGCACACGATGGCCAGAAGCCATCCCATTGAAAACAACCACCACCACAGATGTAGCTGATGCACTACACCTGATCTTCTCTAGAGTAGGTTTTCCTAGAAAACTTTTGTCAGATCATGGATCTCAATTTATATCTGAGACTATGACAGAAGTAATGAAGACTTGGAATATAGATAGAAATCTCAGCAGCATTTATCACCCAATGAGTAATGGTGCAGTAGAAAGACTTAACCGCACACTCAAACAAATGTTACATAAAGTTACAGTTAACCATCCACAGGACTGGGACAGAGTACTCCCAGCCGTGTTATTCGCTTATCGAGAGGTGCCACATGAACAAACTGGCTTCTCTCCATTTCAATTAGTCTTTGGCGCTCCACCAAGAGGTCCTATGGGACTAATAAAAGACTTATTGATTGACTCCGAGATGACTCAGGATACCCAGTCATCCTATGAGTATGTAATTAATCTCCGGAATAACATTATTGATGCCTGCAAAATGGCAACAGCTTCATCTGAGGCTGCTAAAGCGAAAGCTAGAACTTTCCAAAACAGTAGTAGACGATTACGTCAATTATTTCCAGGAGATCAAGCTTATGTGTTATTGCCACATAACGATAATAAACTACTCATCTCGTGGAACGGTCCATACCAGGTTATCAATAAGATTTCTGATGTTGATTATGTCCTGGACATTAAGGGACATCACAAAATATTTCACATTAATATGCTCAAACAATTTCATACTCGACCTGAACATCTACAAGCTATTTTTCATGAACTAGATGACACTTTCGTACCTACATGTCACTATTCTAATTTGTCTGTTATCCAGGAAGAAGAATCTTCTTTTCCTGAGGTACAGTTAGCATTACCTGTACCTGTAGTACAGCCTACTGAATCTTGGCGGGACGTAACCATCTCTTCGTCGGTTACACCGCAACAGCATCAACAGATTGCTGAACTTCTACAATCTTATCCAGATGTGTTGACCGACGTTCCAGGTCGCACATCAGTCATTAGTCATGACATCACTCTTAACGATGATACTCCAATTCGGGTACATCCATATTCTGTTCCTCTACACTTTCTTACTAAAACTACTAAGGAACTTGAACAGATGTTATCTTTAGGAATTATTGAAACTAGTAATTCCCCATTTTCTTCTCCATTAGTTATTGTCCGAAAGAAGGACAATAACATTAGACTATGCGTCGACTATAGAAAATTAAATGCACAAACGATAGTTGATAGCGAACCACATCCACTTCTCGACGACTTACTGCCACGTCTATCGACCGCAACTATATTCACTAAGATAGACTTAACTAAAGGTTATTGGCAGATACCACTAACCGAAAAAGCTAAATACTACACAGCGTTTTCCACTCCGCAAGGTCTATACCAGTGGAATGTTATGCCTTTTGGGCTTGTTAACGCTCCAGCTACCTTTGTTCGCATGATGCGACACATTTTTTCAGGTAGACCAGACATTATTACATACATAGACGACATATGCTTATTTAGTTCATCTTTTGAGGAACATTTTTTGGGTCTTGAATACGTTTTGGACACATTAAGAAGGAACAATTTAACTGCTAAACCCACAAAATTACAAGTAGCGTTTCACGAAATAACGTTTTTGGGACACATCATTGGAGCAGGATATATCCAAACACTACCCAGTACGGTTTCTAAAATTTTAAACATTTCCGTTCCTCAAACGAAGAAACAGGTTAGAAGCTTGTTAGGACTAGTCCAATATTACAGCAGATTTGTACCTAACCTGTCATCTATCACGGCTGTCTTATCATCACTGTTAAAAAAGGACATGCCAGTGAAGGTGACATGGACTAGTGAATGTGATAGAATATTCCGTCAAATAATTAATATTTTTTCACACCCACCTATTTTGAGACTACCTGATGCTTCCAAAAAGTTTATTCTCCGCACAGATGCGAGTAACTACGGAATTGGCGCATGTTTGCTCCAATATCATGACGACGTCCTCCATCCCACACTGTACGTCTCACGGAAACTGAAGCCACCAGAAATCAAGTACTCAACAGTTGATAGAGAATTACTATCCGTCATTTGGGCGATCACAAAGCTCGAAAAATTCCTATTAGGCGCACCCTTTGTGGTACAGACGGACCAAAAAGCGGTGGCATCACTACGTCGTGCTAATCACAAGAGCCCGAAGCTGACAAGATACGCCATTCTACTTCAACCTTTTGACTTCTCAATCGAGTACATCACAGGATCAGATAACGTCTTGGCAGATACTCTGTCTCGAAATCCTACTGATGTCGAGTCCTGAACTATAGTAACGTCGCAGATACTTACTCAAGAGACATAGCACTATCATTGCTGTTCTACATAGACAGAAACAATTGCCTATAATACACGTATCTGCTTACTAAAGACATATTATATACGAAATGAACGAAATCAATTGACTCTATGTTCGTATTTACGCCAGGACTTTGCTTGATATCCAGTCATGATAAAACTATTGGAAACATTTTCGTGCATCAAGTGAAAATAATAGAAAATACTATCAAAGTAACTCAGTATGCGACATGAACTATTGTCAATAACGTCGATACTTATGAACTGAAACACATAAACATTTTTTTCTAATCGGAATTCACAAGGATCAAGCCTACGGATGGATCATCATATCCAACTTTAATTAATTTTAATTAAGTCGTTAAAATAATGGAAATTAAAATGAAAGGTGAGATAAATATGAAAAAAAAAATGAAATGAAATTTGGAAGAAAAAAAAAATGAAAGAAGAAAAAAATAAGAACTCACATGATTCTTAGATAATGTTATTGTATGTAACTATTATATTATATAGTTAATAATTATGTTGATACATTACATACTACATTATTGTTTAAATTGGTTAATTTAGATAGGTATTAACAACTTAATACTAAACTTAATTAATGTCCAACACACATAACTAAGTTAAATTTATACATTACTTTCTTTCTCTACTTTATTCTTCATTTATTTATTTCTCTCTTTAACATATCCTTTCATTTTTCTTACATTAGATTTTCAACAACTTTATTCTTATTACACACTCAATATAATTAATTAGTTTAATTTTAACTCTTTAGATTAGTCTGACGTGACATTTCATTGCGACATATTTTAAGTTAATTAATTATTTAATTAGATATCAACATTAGCCATTCTCTTTTAGTTCATATAAAATTTATGTATAACATTTATGTATAATATGATCATTAATATATTAGATGACTGTTAGTAAGTCGACATGACCACGACACTGTTCTAGACAGAACATCGTAGGCCATATGCCGCATTTTTGTTAAATTTTTTGATATTGTTAAATTTTTTGATATTCATTCAGATAGGTTTTTGAAAAAAAAATCTATCTAATAGATTTTTTTCCCCCCGGTGGACAGGGAATTGTTACGGTAGTTTAATTGGCATTGTCTGCTAGAGGTTAGCAGCATGCGATTTTAGGGGTTACAACGTTTAATGTAATGTAAAAGTATTATTAGCCTAGTGAACGCTGTGACGTTTCAGCGTTGGTAGTCACGCACCGTGACCAAGAGACGGGACCCTTTCTTGAATGACCGTCGAACGGAGAAGACGTGTCTTTATATTCTTATAGTGTCGGGCATGGAATGCCACACAGTTATATTGTATTTTGTTATGGACATGGGTCAGTCCACTGTTATGATGAAGAAAGATGAAGTTACAGGTTAGTAATTGACTAAACCTTGTCGAGATGAATTAACAGTCCGTTTTAGTTATACTAGTGCCAGACGCATAATCTCACTGTCGGTCGTTGGGATTACCAACCACGCGTGCATATAGTTATGTCGTTCTGCCTACAGTAATTCAGATGTACGAGACAAAGGACTGATATGCAAGATAGCTAACTCAACATAGGATTCTAAATTATATTTGTGATGTAATTCATGATCAACGTACGATGTCTACAGAATGTATAATAAATTGTTTGTTTGGACTCTAGACATGACTTATCCCGTCTATGAACATTTGGGAGATTCAATTATTACTATCATGGTTTTCAAAGTATTTAAACCCACATTCGCGTAACTAACATCGAAGGCACGATGCAAAAATGATGAACTGTAAAACAAGTCACCACGATTGACTATCAAGCTTTCAACAATCCGTTGGGCTAATCTTTCAACCGCAATAATCCTTTACAGCCAATCTTCGTTGTGGAGATGGCAGCTGATGATGATGAAAGGATCCCGTTACTCGCCCATTGAGGCATATTGGGAATATGATATTAGGCTCATATTTTATTGACCATACGGCACACTATGGTCTGCAGATGTGGTCAGCATCACGCCGGCCTCCTTAACCTTCCCAGAGTTGCTCTGGTACCCAATTCATGAGACTGGGTCGACCCTGGAGCCGTTGGTGGTCTCAAAAATCCCACCTCACCTAGGAATCGAACCATAGACCACCGAGCCAGGAAGCCAGTGCATTAACCACTGCGTCTCCTTAGTTACTGAAGTCCTCTTAATTTCTGATACCCTACCCACTTATTTCTTATCAGTACGTGTTGTTGTCTTCTATACTGAACACTGATAAAGACAAATCTTATAGCAACTGTGGCAGTGTTATATCGCAGGAGGTTTGTAGACAGACAGAAAGTAGAGGGGAGATGAAAAATGAAGTTATATACTCGTGGAGTTCCATGTACGTCCCGGGGGTATCTGATGAGAGTAAGATAGAATAGGACTACCTGGTAAGGATATTAACAGGTTTTCTCAATGTGTGGGCATTTGCAAAGTAATTCAAAAGTAATTTCTTATTTTTAAATTGTCATTTCTTCACTCCTATCCAACTAATTTATATGAAACAAGATGCAGAATAATTTTAATTATTTGGCATGGTATCACATAAAATGGTTTGCCACATTAACACAACAACTCAGCATGGCATGAGGTTTGTTCAAAATATGATTTCATAGTGGACAGCAATTGTTGCTGTCTCTTGTAAAGTCGGTTTATTGGTCATTTCAGATTTCTTCTTCTTCTTCCTCGTTCGTCTTCAGACTTCCACATTAACGACTTTAATGAAGGTAGTAGTCAGCTCAAGGTCCGTGTTAAAGAAGATTATAATGTATTTTTACATGTTGACCACACTTAGTTTTGTTAGCAGTTTAATATACGCGGTAACAATCCTATCTGGGGCCAACATGATGTATTTATGCACTTATATGCATTTTAATTGAACGCGAGATAGATATGACGTCACATGGTGATGATGACGTGTTAGGTGCTGCGCTAATTTATGCACCCGTTAGCAGGGGCCTTCTGTCAGATTAGTCCGTCCTAGTCAGACGTGATTTTACAAGCTCCCGTGATTCGGTTGAGAAGTCAAGTATTTTGTCAGTGGCATGTACGTTGGAGGCCGCCACTTTATATAAGATTAATCCGGACTCAAGAAGAAGTTCCGTGGATATAATAGAAGTAAGTCTTCTATGAAATTTTAAGCATCGTCACTTCCCGTCCACATTACTTGAATGTTAACCTGTTCATTCCTAGTACAGCGACGAGATGTGTACAGATGGACTGACTGACTGAGATATTCTATGCCTTTATGATGTGTTATGCATGCGTGTAATTCAAGTGAAGAACTGTCGTCTTGTCAATATTAAACATGCCATGTTTCTCGTGGACCCAGCCACGAAGGTCGTTCTCAAATTATTGAAGTTCACGAACTGCCTCGACACCCACTTCATTCAATGTCGTGTCAGCACTATTATTAACGATCTCTCTATTACGCACACAAAACCTAACGTAACAGTCCCCCCTGACATCTCGTTCGTCTTCAGACTACCACATTAATGACTCTAATAAAGGCAGTAGTCAACTCAAGGTTCCTGACATCTCGTTCGCCTTCAGATTTCCACATTAATGACTCTAATAAAGGCAGTAGTCAACTCAAGGTTCCTGACATCTCGTTCGCCCTCAGACTTCCACATTAATGATTCTAATCAAGGCAGAAGTCAACTCAAGGTTCCTGACATCTCCAAACAGTTTTTCGTTGACAGAAGTGGGTTGTTGCCAAATGCTACTCCGCTCATTGCTATAGGTTGGGCAGGACTGCAGCAGGCGTTCGGCTGTTATCGGGCTGGTGCCGCAGGTGCAGAGATCTGTTGCACCAATTTTGTACTTGTGGTATAGATGGTATCTCAATCTGTTGTGTCCAGTGCGTAGCCGAAAAATGGTAACCTGTTCTCACCTAGGTAGCTGATGATATGCATCATTGTTTAAATGGCCTAGGTGCCCTCTTTCACATTTGAACTTGAATGAAGCTTTTATAGTAGCTTTTGCCATTTCGTAAGTTATCTCTATATCATTTTGTTGTAAGGCTCCTCCTTCTTTAGCAAATTTGTCTGCCTCCTCATTTCCTGGTATGTTGCAATGGGCTGGTATCTACTGGATTGTGCAATTGTTGAAGCATTTGGCCAGTCTTTCAAGAGAGTCTATCAGATTTTTCAATCCTTTAGCATGGTGGCTCTTAAGCACTGTTATTTTACACCTGATTTTTAAAATTATGTTTCTGTGAATAAGAAATAAAAAAAAATAATAAAATTGATTTGTCAAATGGCACTTATTGCTCTGTGTTTTAACATTTTTTCATCTATATCCAAAAGATACTTTTTTTCTTCTTCTTCTTCTTCTTCTTCTTCTTCTTCTTCTTCTTCTTCTTCTTCTTCTTCTTCTTCTTCTTCTTCTTCTTCTTCTTCTTCTTCTTCTTCTTCTTCTTCTTCTTCTTCTTCTTCTTCTTCTTCTTCTTCTTCTTCTTCTTCTGCGTACACTCTCAGACGTCCACTTGAATGTTTTCAAAGAAAGCAATAGTCAGTCTGAGGCTATTTGAATCTCCGTAGAGCTTTTCCACGAATGGTACTGGTGCAGGCTATATGCGCTTTGTCTGGTCAGCATATGTTGGTCAACTTTGAAGCAAATGTTCAGCAGTCATTTTATCAGTGCTGCAGTTACACTGATCGGTAGTTCCTATCTGTAGCTTGTTGAATAGATGGTATCTCAATCTGTTGTGGCCAGTGTGGAGTCTGAAGATTACCACTTGTTCTCTTCTGTTGAGCTGGTAGCATGCATCATTTTGTGTGTGACCTGGATGCTCCACATCCCATTTGTTTCTGTATCTGATTCTGATGAAACTCTTTGTCTCCTTGAAAGTTACGTTTGCATCAGGCTGAGGTGCCTATCCACCTTCATATGCTGTCGTGAAACGAGTGTAACCCACTACTTTGTTAATCACTATGTCGAGATACAGATTTGCTTCAACCAATCAACGAGCAACGTTCACCAGTCTCTGAGACAGAATAAATTAACGGCCATCATGTTCACGCAAGATGGCAGATTAAAACTGAATAAAATTAGGCTGTACAGCACTTGGGACTAAACCGGAGGAAACCAATCATTTTGCTCCGCCAGGAACCAACCAAACGCTTTCCTTAAGCATTCACCTACCTATATAATCGGGCGGATTTTATGCATAATCACACATCACCGACGCGACGCCAGAGATACCGACCGACTGAAGAGGAGAAGTTGTCACCTTGATTTATAGCTTACCTGGAGTGCAATGACCTGCAGTCTGCTTTGCTAAGTCGAGTCAAAATCTGGCCGGTTTGAATCTTAGAGGGTAAATATATTTACGATAACCTTTAGGAAAATAGGCTTTCAGCAGGTCTATAATGTTGGTATTTGTTGTGTGTCATTTATACTACCTATCAGGTTACTGATTGTATCTTGGGGAAATTAAGTATAATGATTGTATTTCCTATTATGATTGAATAGACAAAGACTAATAGGACCCATACCTCAATCTATTGTCTCCTATAACTTCAGTCTATTATCTCCGATAAGACCAACTGCCATATAACCAAAACAGTTCTTGTTAGGACTCAATCTATTGTCTCCTATAACTTCAGTCTATTATCTCCGATAAGACCAACTGCCATATAACCAAAACAGTCCTTGTTAGGACTCAACCTATTGTCTCCTATAACTTCACTCTAATATCTCAGACCAACTGCAATATAACCCAAACAGTCCTTGTTAGGACTCAATCTATTGTCTCCTATAACTTCAATCTATTATCTCAGACCAACTGCAATATAACCAAAACAGTCCTTGTTAGGACTCAATCTATTGTCTCGTCTAACTCCAAACTATTGTCCCATATATCTCCAACCTGATATATCACCAAACAGTCCTCGTCGCTTATACTCCTATCATAAGAACATAACGTTATTGTTAGGATATATGTTACCAGCTTGTATAGCACTCGTCAGAGAGGGCCTGGTATATTATAGGGGGAAGGAAATGGTTGTATCACACCTAGGTGTACATATTATTGGATGTATTCATGTATTGAACTTATATTATGGGATGTATTCATGTATTGAATGTATTCATGTATTGAATTTATATTATTGAATGTATTCATGCATTGAATTTATATTATTGAATGATATCCATGTATTAGTTTATCAGAAAGAATGTTTTGCAAGTAGACACCTGACTTGTCTCGCTATTACTGAATCATACTGAGCCATGTTGTCATTTATCCTACATGCAGACACTGAGACACGCTCATATCATATACAATAGAAATAGGTGGGCTTGAGGACAGAAATTAGACCCTACTTTTGCTTGTTACAGGTTTTATACGTGTCATAAAAACTGAGATCGTGGGTCGTCAATCCAGCTGCCTGGAACTCCGCAGGAGCATAGAGGTTGTCAAGACTCTACATCTTTAGTCCCCCTCAGTCCTGGGTGGGCTAACGAAACGATCAACAGCTGGTGTTTTGTGTCAACCAAACCAAGAAGGACAGCACTTCTAAGAGATGAGTACACATTAGTACCATTTCTGTCGGCATTGTGAGTAAAATCTAAGTCAATGAAGAAAACGTGAATTAGCGTAGCAAGAGACAATAATACGATCATGTGGATAAATTATACGTAAATAACAGCATAGCTGATAAACGTTATATCCTTAATTAACAGCACAGCTGACACATGTACTATAATTGAATAACAGCACAGCTGATATAAATTTTGTTCCTATAATTGGAAAACTTGTTGTAATATTTATTTACATATCTATATAAATATAAATATTTGTAAATCATATGTAAACTTACAAATTCATTACATTCCATTTTTCAACATTCACCCTTCAGCACAAGAGTAGATAGTGTATATACTAAATAAATAATAAGGAAATTGTATTTGAAGACTTGTCAATTTTATCATTGTTAAGCAAAATCTGTTTCCTTGTTTTTTTAATATCACAGTTAGTTACACAGCGGAGGTGGCACTTTATGTCGGTCTCCTCTCTACTATTGTTTCGAGATCAGATCATTCACAGCCGTAACTAATTTGTGATACCAGTAGTCCTCTCAGACACTGGGACTTCACCATTTTCTGCAGAAATTCTATTTCTGTAATTGTCAGTACTATACTGATCCATGAGCCAAATAAAACCTCTCGCCACACTGGGGGCTCGTTCCTGGGATATTTCTGTATATCTTGAGCCATACTTAGTCTATTCATCTATCTACATTCTATCTTGTGCCACCCATAGATAACATAAGAAAAAGATTTTTGGGGGAAAAAATTCTATTTTAGGATTTTAAAAAAAATTATTTTCTTAGGAGGAGTACCATTTAGTACTCAGTAAATAGTTGATGCTCACAAAGTTGCACGGAAATTTTTTGTTCATTTAAATTAATTAAGTTTAATTACAATAATTTGGTTATAGTAAATATACATACCCTATCTAAGTAACGCCATGGCTGATCTAGTGAAGTTCAGAACTGCGATCATGCAGATGGGTAAGGAATTAAATATGACAGGTGATGCTCTCACTCAGTATGTCACAACAGAAGTGGACAAACACATGGATAGGGAAGAAAGAAAGTTGCAATTAGAGGCTGAAGAAAGGCGGTTGCAAGCAGAAGACAAAAGACTGGAAGCTGAGAGAGAAACCAAAAGATTAGAAATTGAAGCCAAGAAATGGGAGGCTGAAGCTGAGGAAAGGAAATTACAAGCAGAGAGAGACCATCAGTTGAGATTAAAAGAGCTTGAAATTCAGGCAAATACTGGCAATAATGGTGGTAGCTCACCTCACTCTGAGAGTAGCTCCAGCCAGAGCACCTCAAGTGGGGCCATGAATTTTCATCTGGACCCATTTGTTGAGAAAGAAGACGCCATTGAGTCGTACCTGGATAGATACGAAAGACTTGCCACTACCTATGGCTTAGTGAAAGAAAAGTGGAGTCTTAAACTATCTCAGGGATTGAGAGGTGTGGCCTACGATGTATATTTGAAGCTCTCAAGAGATGACCAGGAAGATTATGAAATCCTGAAGCAGGCACTGCTTGTGAGATATGAAAAGAACTCAGAATCATATAGAAAGAAATTCCGAACAGCTAAACTTCTTCCAGGAGAAAACTATCACCAATTCTCTGCTAGACTGGAAACCTATTTGGAAAAATGGAGTAGTTTAGGAAAGTGTCAGGATCTGAAAGAAATGATAATGATGGAGCAAGTGAAAGAGTCCATGCCTCAAGAAATGAGGAAGTTTATCATGGAACAAGGAGCAGAGAGATTGGAAGATATTGTAACTGTTGCTGAGAGATATCAAGCAGCTCAGGCAGAATTATTAGGAAATAAGAAGAAGCAGGGTGAAAACTTCAAATCATCACAAAACTATACCAAATATGAACAAAAGGACCATACCACAAGGAACAAACAAAGATTTGACCAAAAGGACAAAAACCCTCTAAGATCGGATAAGACACCTTACCGGAAGGAAGGAAAGTGGTGTAAAACTTGTCTAATGAGTAACCACAATACTGCAGACTGCAGAAGGAACAACCCTCCTTATTACGCTGCGTGTCTCACAACAGGGAACAAGGGAAGGAAGGAACTGGCAGTTAGTCAGAATGACCTCCATCATCCCCCTGTCTGTGAGGAAGTGACATGTAATGGCACTAAAATTCAGTGCTTATATGATTCAGGTTTGGAATTCGACTCAGTCGTGAGTGCAACCCTAGTGCACCCTGACCAACTTACCACAGAAACAGTGGACATACAAGGGGCAATGCAGGGAACCGGCACCATGACACTTCCCATAGCAAGGATCAACGTGAGAACTCGCTATGTGGAAGGAGTGATAAGAGCAGCAGTAAGTGATGATCCTATATACCCGCTGGTAATAGGATGTAAATATGTCTTTTTGGGTGACCCAATAAAACCTGTTGTCATGGCAGCAAACCATACCAGGTCGAGCACCAAAAAGGAGGGAGATCCAATAAACATTCATCGTACAAAGATGAAAAAGGCTCAAACAGCAGACAGCACATTGAAGCCTTGTTTTGGCAAATTGCCAAAGGCCCATAACCCTCCAGAGAAAGGAGACTACTATATGGAAAATGGCCTACTCTACAGACAAGCTGGAAAAGGACCTAAAAGGCATGGACAGCTGGTAGTGCCAAAATTCTATAGGGAGGAAATTATGGAGCAAGAGCATGCTACATCAGGCAGTGGTCACAGAGGAAAAGGGGCCACTGGTCAAAATATAGCATTGCGATATTACTGGCCAGGAATAATTGAAGACATAAGTCGGTATATGAAATCCTGTTCAGAATGTAACCAGGTAACCTCATTCAGAAGCGTAGACCAGTTACAGGACCTAGGGAAGCATTGTTGCGGACGTAGGCCCACAAAGAAAATACACAAGAGAAAACAACAGGTAGATGCAGTGATAACGAGAAAACGAAATCACAAGTCTACTGTTACACCAGTAACCATGGCAACTCTCCGTATTGTACAGAGAGGGGACGAGAGACATCCCACCCCGACTAGATATTTGTCGGAACACCATGGCCTGGATCCTTTGGAAAATTTGGTTAGTCAGCAACCAGTATTAAAAAAGCTGCAGAAACAAACCCGAACCAAAGGAGGTAGGAACCAGGGCTGTACCAAACAGTTGATGGAGACAGGCCCCACTTCGGTATACTGCCCCTTACAATAGAAATAAGCGTGGGTCCGGCAACGTTGTTGTATTGCCGTCCCCATACACAGTCCACTGGAAGCATTGCTGCGGACATGGACTGAACAATAGCAAGCACAAGCACTCAAGGATGAGATTGACTATCTCTTAAAAAAGAAAATTATTTCAAAGTCTGAATCTCCCTATAGCTCAAGTGTGGTGCTATTAAGGAAGCCTAGTGGTAAACACAGGTTATGTATTTACTACAAGAAGCTAAATGCGATCACAGAATCTCAGGTGGACCCATTACCTGACACCAACCAGCTGTTCTCTACACTGAGTAAGGCTAGGTATTTATCGAAGGTAGATCTAAGCAAGGGATACTACCAAATACCAGTGAAACCAGAAGTTAGGAAAATGCTGGCATTTAGTCCATCAGACGGACACTACGAGTTTAATGTACTACCCTTTGGGCTGAAAAATGCTCCCAGTATCTTTTCAAGAATGATGAGGAAATTATTGGAACCTCTACAAAATCCCCATATCACTAACTTTATGGATGACATTCTTGTTGCTACAAACACATTTGAAGAGCATATAGTAGCGCTCTCCATGTTGTTTGACAGACTGAGAGCCACTGGATTGACTGCACGTCCAACCAAGTGCTATATCGGTTGTAAGGAGTTGGAATTCCTAGGTCACACTATTTCTACAGGTCATATGTCTCCTGACCCAAGGAATATAGAGAAGCTAAAGAAGGCACCCCGACGTCAAACGAAGAAAGATGTGAGATCCTTCGTGTCATTATGTGGGTTATATCAGAAGTACATACCCCACTTTAACTCTCTGTGTGCACCATTAACTAACTTAACGAAGAAAGGACAGCTGGACAAAATCCAATGGAATGCTGATTGTGAAAAAGCTTACACAGAGCTAAAAGCAAAACTCACCAGCAAACCTATCCTTACGCTACCCGATATCACACAGGAATTTGTATTAAGGACGGACGCTAGCAGTATAGGGATTGGTGCAACTCTCTTGCAGAAATCAAAAGCCCAGCCGGAGGTACTTTTACCAGTCGCCTACGCCAGTAGGAAGCTGAATGCAGCTGAGTTGAACTACTCGACCATAGAGAAAGAATGTTTAGCTCTAATTTGGTCCATCAACAAATTTTCACCTTACCTGTATGGGACACACTTCATTGTCCAAAGCGATCACCAACCTTTAACTTTCTTGGCTGCATCTAAAAAGTTAAATTCGAGATTGTTAAGGTGGAGTCTGCTTCTTGCGCCTTATTCCTTTACCGTGAATTACATTCCGGGAAGAGACAATGTAGGAGCTGATTTTTTTAAGTCGACACCCTAGTACTCTGGAAGGACAGACGCAAAAGGATTAACCACAGCAAGGGTCTACACGTCAGCTATGACATGTCACAGCTAGTAAAGGAGGGGGCTATGTCGTGAAACGAGTGTAACCCACTACTTTGTTAATCACTATGTCGAGATACAGATTTGCTTCAACCAATCAACGAGCAACGTTCACCAGTCTCTGAGACAGAATAAATTAACGGCCATCATGTTCACGCAAGATGGCGGATTAAAACTGAATAAAATTAGGCTGTACAGCACTTGGGACTAAACCGGAGGAAACCAATCATTTTGCTCCGCCAGGAACCAACCAAACGCTTTCCTTAAGCATTCACCTACCTATATAATCGGGCGGATTTTATGCATAATCACACATCACCGACGCGACGCCAGAGATACCGACCGACTGAAGAGGAGAAGTTGTCACCTTGATTTATAGCTTACCTGGAGTGCAATGACCTGCAGTCTGCTTTGCTAAGTCGAGTCAAAATCTGGCCGGTTTGAATCTTAGAGGGTAAATATATTTACGATAACCTTTAGGAAAATAGGCTTTCAGCAGGTCTATAATGTTGGTATTTGTTGTGTGTCATTTATACTACCTATCAGGTTACTGATTGTATCTTGGGGAAATTAAGTATAATGATTGTATTTCCTATTATGATTGAATAGACAAAGACTAATAGGACCCATACCTCACTCTATTGTCTCCTATAACTTCAGTCTATTATCTCCGATTAGACCAACTGCCATATAACCAAAACAATTCTTGTTAGGACTCAATCTATTGTCTCCTATAACTTCAGTCTATTATCTCCGATAAGACCAACTGCCATATAACCAAAACAGTCCTTGTTAGGACTCAACCTATTGTCTCCTATAACTTCACTGTAATATCTCAGACCAACTGCAATATAACCCAAACAGTCCTTGTTAGGACTCAATCTATTGTCTCCTATAACTTCAATCTATTATCTCAGACCAACTGCAATATAACCAAAACAGTCCTTGTTAGGACTCAATCTATTGTCTCGTCTAACTCCAAACTATTGTCCCATATATCTCCAACCTGATATATCACCAAACAGTCCTCGTCGCATATACTCCTATCATAAGAACATAACGTTATTGTTAGGATATATGTTACCAGCTTGTATAGCACTCGTCAGAGAGGGCTTGGTATATTATAGGGGGAAGGAAATGGTTGTATCACACCTAGGTGTACATATTATTGGATGTATTCATGTATTGAACTTATATTATGGGATGTATTCATGTATTGAATGTATTCATGTATTGAATTTATATTATTGAATGTATTCATGCATTGAATTTATATTATTGAATGATATCCATGTATTAGTTTATCAGAAAGAATGTTTTGGAAGTAGACACCTGTCTTGTCTCGCTATTGCTGAATGATACTGAGCCATGTTGTCATTCATCCTACATGCAGACACTGAGACACGCTCATATCATATACAATAGAAATAGGTGGGCTTGAGGACAGAAATTAGCCCCTATTTTTGCTTGTTACAGGTTTTATACGTGTCATAAAAACTGAGATCGTGGGTCGTCAATCCAGCTGCCTGGAACTCCGCAGGAGCATAGAGGTTGTCAAGACTCTACATCTTTAGTCCCCCTCAGTCCTGGGTGGGCTAACGAAACGATTAACAGCTGGTGTTTTGTGTCAACCAAACCAAGAAGGACAGCACTTCTAAGAGATGAGTACACATTAGTACCATTTCTGTCGGCATTGTGAGCAAAATCTAAGTTAATGAAGAAAACGTGAATTAGCGTAGCAAGAGACAATAATAAGATCATGTGGATAAATTATACGTAAATAACAACATAGCTGATAAACGTTATATCCTTAATTAACAGCACAGCTGATACATGTACTATAATTGAATAACAGCACAGCTGATATAAATTTTGTTCCTATAATTGGAAAACTTGTAATATTTATTTACATATCTATATAAATATAAATATTTGTAAATCATATGTAAACTTACAAATTCATTACATTCCATTTTTCAACATTCACCCTTCAGCACAAGAGTAGATAGTGTATATACTAAATAAATAATAAGGAAATTGTATTTGAAGACTTGTCAATTTTATCATTGTTAAGCAAAATCTGTTTCCTTGTTTTTTTTAATATCACAGTTAGTTACACAGCGGAGGTGGCACTTTATGTCGGTCTCCTCTCTACTATTGTTTCGAGATCAGATCATTCACAGCCGTAACTAATTTGTGATACCAGTAGTCCTCTCAGACACTGGGACTTCACCATTTTCTGCAGAAATTCTATTTCTGTAATTGTCAGTACTATACTGATCCAAGAGCCAAATAAAACCTCTCGCCACATATGCCAATCTGTCAGCCTCTGTATTGCCGGTGATGTTACAATGAGATGGAATCCATTGGATCACAACACTTTTGAATCGTTGACATAATTTGTGGAGCACTATTCTGAGGTCATCCAGGTCTGTATTATTTTGGCTTTTCAACGCTGCAATTACTGACTGTGCAAAGGTAAAGAAAGCAACTTGTATCCAGAAGATACAAGTGAAGGTATAAACATTTAAAAACAGATAAGGAGCGGAAAGGAAAATAGATATGTAGAGCTTATCGACTAGCAAGTACTTTACTGTTATAGGAAACCTTGCCAATATTGCTATAACATAAAGTGTATGTAAAAAAAAAAACATTATATTATAACTGTTCGTTCGTGTAAATTGATTATCAGGGCTTTGCTGTATTTGTAACACTATTGTGCCAGTAACCTATTAACATACCTTTATATGTGTGTAATATTTATTTAGCTGTTTTCTTCTTCTTCTTCTTCATTTACTTTCAGACGTCGACTTGAACATTTTCAAAGAAAGTAGTGGCCAGTCTGAGGCTGTTGATATCTCCGTAGGGTTTTTTTTTTTCAGGAATGTAACTGGTGATGGCCATATGTTATTTTGACACTATTAAGATGTCAAAGTTAAACCACGGGCCATTGGAAAACATTCCACCAGACCACAAGGTCATTTATAATTGGACATGCGCCCCAAAAAAACCGACGGACCTTGTGTCTAAGTTGAACGGGGCGAGCCTCGCCAAAACAAGACAAAAAACGTTTTAAAAAAAACTGGAATTTCCTACTGCTTGAACTTGGGACCCCTGCAGTACAGCTATCTTTAATGTTTTCTATTTTGTTTTGTTCGTTTTTTATTTCCAGAAGGAAAAGGTAAGGTAAAGGATCCGGTTACACGCCCATTGAGGCATATTGGGATAATTGTATTTCCAAGGGATATCACCAAGAGTAGGTACGCGTGATTGAGTGGCCACTGTATGACAGAGGCTGTGAATATTTCTTTGTTACGGGAACTTTACCGACATTGGATTTTGCTTAAACTTGTTTACTTTACTTGGTAGCATTTAGTAGGAACTTGTTTTCTTTACTGTCTACTCTGTAATATAGTGCTAACCTTTGACCTTTGGGGTTATTAACTTTTGGGGTCTTTTCTCAATAGGGGGAGGGCACATTTATTCTGCTATTTCATATGTATGTAAATCTGTTTTTTCATTTGATTTTTCTTTACATATTTGATGTTGTCAAGTTTAATGATAATAAACAACAAAGAAAACTTACCTTTGTGTGTTGGTTAGACCCATACCCAATTAACGGTAGTTTTTCACGTTTGTGTGTCTTGAAAATGGATACAAGATGGCGGCGTGGTAGGCCGCACTTTTTGTGTTGTGCATTTCATGTCGTCGTTTTGGAGTCTGCATCTGTGGTAGCAGCCCTCATTAATGCTGTATGAGTTTGTAGTGTGTTTGGCTCATTTTCTGGATTGTGTTGATAAGTATTTTAAAGATGAAAACATCAAGTTTGCCTGTCATGTGAGTTCGCTGTTTGTGTTTACCGAGTGAACAAGATGGCGGTTTTTTGTGATGTGTCAACCGGACAGTGTTTCAAAACATTACAGATTTATTGAGGGCTATTGTTACTGCTCCAGGTACATTTTTGTATGTACCTGCAAGGATACTTGGAGAGGAGATGGGCACCGCCACGCAAACCTCTTGCCCACTGAAATGTTATGATGGAAAGTCAACTCAGTATTGGTGAATAGCCATAAGAAACATATTCCGACCAACATTACGTTAAATGGGCAAACGTTAGAAGAAGTTAACACCTTTAAATATCTCGGGTCCACTATATGTAGTGATGGAAGATCAAATAAAGAAATCAAGACAAGACTTGAGATGGCCTCAGCTGCCATGACAAGGTTGAATGTGATCTGGAAAAGTAACATCAGTTTTCCTGTGAAGATCAAATTATACAAATCACTTGTATTATCTATTCTCTTGTATGGGTGTGAGGGCTGGACACTCACTGCAGATACGGAGCGAAGGATTCAGGCTTTCGAGCATAAATGTTATAGAAGAATTTTGCGCATTTGCTATAAAGAGCACAAAACAAATGTCTATGTTAGAGAGAAGATAAACACCTATGCAGGCCATCAAGAACCACTTTTGTCAATAGTGAAACGTCGAAAGCTTGCCTGGTTTGGGCATGTAACTCGTCATGACTCCCTTTCGAAAACGATCCTCCAGGGAACAGTCGAAGGTAAACGGAGAAGAGGAAGGCAAAGAAAATCCTGGGCTGATAACATCAAAGAATGGGCAGGACACGGTTTCTCCACACTTGTACGCATTGCTGAGAATAGAGAGCAGTGGAGGACCCTGTCTGCTGATGCTTCCACCATGGCACCCCTACGACCCATGACGGGTTATGGGTTGAGATGATGATGAGATGTGTCTTGTTGTCACATTGCTGTGTGTGTGTAGTTAAACTTATATTTATATGTATGAGGAGGGCAAGGTTGTCTTGTACTAAATTATAGTCGTATAGATAGGCTGGAATAGAGAAACTTACTCATTCCAGAGACATATCTTCTCCTTAAACCATCACCCGTGAAAATCTATTTCTCACACTCTTTTTTTTCTCACGTATCTATCACCATACACTCTACCCAGACGGGCAGAAAAATAACTCACAACCTATCTGTACGACAGCACTAGACAACAGAAAAGAAAATATAAGTGATAGGCTTACCGGGAATCGAACCTAGGACCAACCAGACGGCGCCATCGCCTTGCTGTGACAGTAAATCGTAAATGGACGCTGAGCCAATTTTGCACCCCAAAAAAAGTGCATTATTGGCTGAGGTCATTCTCATGACACTAACACAACTATGGCATAGGACCCGTGGACGACCCAGACAGTTTTAAAGACGCAATCACTAATATAACTGTCCTATCAGCAAGTATAGACCAAATAAAGGCCGAAATACTTGTGTCCAGTAATGTTTAGTGAAGACGAAAAACATAGAATAGACGAGTAGGTTGAAGTCACGGATGTAATGCGTATGTTTGTTTGTATTTATATCGTTAACACCACATTGTTGATCCTCGTGAATGAGTTTGTGTATGAAAGGTTGTAATTTTAATTTTATAGTTTTGATAAGTATTTTATAATCTGTATTAAGAAGAGTAATAGGTCCTGCTGCCATATATATGTGTGTATATATATATATATATATATATATATATATATATATATATATATATATATATATATATATATATATATATATATATATATATATATATTTTTTTTTTTTTTTTTATTTATTTTTTTCTTTATTTATTTATTTATTTTTTAAATACCCCTACTGGGGTTCAAAGTGAGGTCTATTGACTTTATTGAGTAAAATATGTGTGATCCCGGCCCTGGCTAAGATGTTATTTCAATCAACTACGTTTAGTGTGGTGATTACGATCTCAATAGCCCTTCCTGTTACTTTTCATACTGCTGCTTGTATTTTTATTCTTAATTGTGGTACAGTAATGTGATGGGGCCGGAAAGGCGCCCCCTTCATGTTCGAGGCATATTTATCGCCCATATATTTTCGATGTGCGCGCAGCACGCTGGGATGTGAAAAGTCTTCATGAAAATATATTACTTAGGCCATAATAAAGCCTAAAAATAGTTGTGGTGTAGAGTTGTGTGTTATATTTGATAGTTATGGGCCATACTTGTGTGTTTTAGTGCCTAATAGAGCAATAAAGGCGAGTGTTATTTGCGTGGCGCAATTACTACGCGCCGCGCAGTAAGTTGAGTGATTAGCCTAGAGCCTATATAAAGAGAAAGCGGGCTAAGACGGAAAGAACTGAGAATACATTATTGGAGTTAAGTAACACAAGAAGTGACCCACCCAGCACATAAAGCATTTGTCAAAAACCAACCAAGTGTATGGGACGTCCCCTTAAATAAAGATAGATATCCAACAGGGTGGAGAACGATAGAAGACCTAACGCAGTTCAAAGAACTATCAAACACAATTGAAAATAGTAATAAATACAGAAGCAAAATACCACCCTGGGAACTAAAAACACCAATCATAGACTACTCACTTACAGAAAAGATCAAACAAAACATAGAAGATAAGGAAGCCAAAATGATAAGTAGAGAGTTCATAGATCAACTAACTAAACAAAGTCTGGCCGTATACACTGATGGATCCAAGGGTGATAGTGGCCAACTAGGTGCCGGAGTTGTAATACCAAAATGGGGAATAAAAAAGAGCTACAGTGTAACAGAAGGGGCTTCAATTTTTACCGCAGAGATGGTAGCAATTCTTAAAAGTTTAGAAATAATCGAAGATAACCCACCAAAAGCTGTTACAATATTTACAGACTCACTATCATCACTACAAGCACTAGAACACCCAGGTAAATGTAGCCGGCCAGACATAAAGGAAGAAATTCTAGCAATTAACACATCACTAGGACACAGAGGATGTAGTGGGAGGCTAGTGTGGGTTCCAGCACACATAGGTATTGCTGGCAACGAGTTGGCAGACCAGAACGCCAAGAATGGAAGAACAAGTAAAAACAATATAAAAGCAGGACTAGGAAGGTCGGAGATCAAGAGCCAAGTGAAGATAACTATAAACGAGGAATGGAAGACAACATGGAAGAAAAGTAGAAAAGGCAGACACGCGTTCAAACTGCTGAAAGAACCAACAAGGATGTGCCAGGTCAGAGAAGAATTAAAGATACCATCAAACAAAAAATTGTGGCGTCTCCGTCTCGGTGCAGCATACTTTATGGTAGAAGAACCACACTGCCAAGAATGTCAGGAAGAGAATGACATAGACCACTACCTGATCCACTGTAAAAAATATGAACAACAAAGGCTTGAATTAAAAACTTACTATAGAAATCACAATATAGACTTAACAGGTGATAAGGTTTTAAGTATAGATGCCCCAAGAGATGCCCAATCAATACTTAAAAGATATATACATAAAACAAAGGAAAACATATAAGATTAGTAACTCAGGAAAACCATCCAACTAAATAGAAATTAAGCAGCAAGAACTAACAAAGCATTAACAAAAACCTAACTACTCATAGGACAAGGAAAGACAACAAGGGAAAAAATGGGCAACAACTCAAAACGAATAAATACTAATACAAATTAAAACCAAGCGTAAAGGACAATAGATATCTATAAACAATACAAATAAATAAATAAAATTGACAAATACTAATATAAACAAAAATCAGCAACTGCAAAAGACAATAGTTAATTAAATTGAATGCAAATTAGTAAATAAAATGACACTAAATACCCCAATTATAACCAACTTTCAGGTTGAACAGGGTAGACCAAGATGGAACGTAAAGAGGCAATAACGATCAGATGTTAAATGCCGATCTACACCCATCAACCCATCAAAACAACAACAACAACAACAACAAACGGGCCTATTTTGCAAAAGCCGTCCAGACGAGAGAGAAACGAAGTTAGAAACCAGACTCAATCTGTAAATGCCTTGAGCACGCGAGTTAATTTAGAATAGCATTAGTGTTCTATAATTCTGAAATTATATTGAGCGTGTCTGTTTTAATGGTTAATGAAATAAACAGATAGATAGATAGATGTGAAAGTTTAAGAGCGATTATTTCGTTCATCAGAAAGGCAAATATAGTGTGAAACTATTTCACTTGAATTTAGATAATATTGACTTGTTAGCAAGATGGCAGCCACGTGGTGATGACTTTAGTTGTAGTTATTAAGTCAAGAGTAATTATATTTTAAAGAATGGACGCAGTCATTAGTAATACCGCTTCCAAAGAAAGGAAATCTAAAAATGTGCAAGAACTACAGAACCATTAGCCTTATTAGTCATCCAAGTAAGGTGATGTTAAGGATACTTTTGAACAGAATAAAACAGAAATCAGAAGAAATCTTGTCAGAGGAACAGGCTGGCTTTAGACCAAAAAGAAGTACCTCAGAACAAATCTTCAATATTAGATTACTGATCGAAAAACATCTCCAGCATCAACATGATTTATACCATAACTTCATCGATTTCACAAAAGCCTTCGATCGAGTCTGGCATGAAGGTTTATGGCAAATAATGAGAAAATTCAATTTTGATACCAACATCATAGATATCATTGAAGCACTATACAAGGACGCAAGCAGTGCTGTTTTTGCAAGCAATGACATTGGAGAATTTTTCAAAACAACTGTAGGAGTTCGCCAGGGATGTATCCTGTCACCAGTGCTCTTTAACATTTATCTAGAACATATTATGCAGGAGGCTCTCTACGATTATAAATCAACCATATCGATTGGAGGCCGACCTCTGTGTAATCTACGTTTTGCTGATGATATTGATCTGATAGCTGGAACAGAATCAGAACTTCAAGACCTTACCTCTAGACTGGAGAAAGTAACAAGAACATATGGGATGGAAATTAATATAGAAAAAAGCAAGATATTGGTGAATAGCCATAAGAAACATGTTCCGACCAACATTACGTTAAATGGGCAAACGTTAGAAGAAGTTAACACCTTTAAATATCTCGGGTCCACTATATGTAGTGATGGAAGATCAAATAAAGAAATCAAGACAAGACTTGAGATGGCCTCAGCTGCCATGACAAGGTTGAATGTGATCTGGAAAAGTAACATCAGTTTTCCTGTGAAGATCAAACTATACAAATCACTTGTATTATCTATTCTCTTGTATGGGTGTGAGGGCTGGACACTCACTGCAGATACGGAGCGAAGGATTCAGGCTTTCGAGCATAAATGTTACAGAAGAATTTTGCGCATTTGCTATAAAGAGCACAAAACAAATGTCTATGTTAGAGAGAAAATAAACACCTATGCAGGCCATCAAGAACCACTTTTGTCAATAGTGAAACGTCGAAAGCTTGCCTGGTTTGGGCATGTAACTCGTCATGACTCCCTTTCGAAAACGATCCTCCAGGGAACAGTCGAAGGTAAACGGAGAAGAGGAAGGCAAAGAAAATCCTGGGCTGATAACATCAAAGAATGGGCAGGACACGGTTTCTCCACACTTGTACGCATTGCTGAGAATAGAGAGCAGTGGAGGACCCTTCTGCTGATGCTTCCACCATGGCACCCCTACGACCCATGACGGGTTATGGGTTGAGATGATGATGAATTATATTTTATTCTTTAATGTAAAAGTAATTGAGTGTATTTCACGATTATTGATATTTCTACTGTATATCTTTAGTGGGTTACTTTGAGTGAGGTGAGAATATGTATTTAGATTTCTGGAGAGCGCGAGGCCACTCCTTGGGGCGTAAGGCATTTTGAGACAGGTGTTTCTCTGTTTGCTCCGTGCGGAGCATGGAAACACCAATGCAACTGGTGTCCATTAAAGGCCCACAAGAAGCATTTTTATGCTATTGCAGTGGTTGTTTCTGTAACAATGTGTTTTATATGATGAGTTCCCAATCTCATCAGGGGGTCATTTACGACACACTTGGGGCCAGGCGCTCCAGTCGTCACTTACGACATGTTCAGAGGGCAGTGACGAATATTGAGATGGATCAGTTGCGAGGTGGTAGTTTATTCTCATTATTGAGAGTAATGGTGGTACATATTGGTTAATTCTATGTTATGCATATTTCATGATTATTTAATTATTGTTATGTGAAGAATGGTTTGTGAGAGCTCGTGGGCTCACTTGGAGATATATATTTCTCTTCTCCGCTCCTGAGGAAGCATGGGGCCACCAGTGTGGTTTGCCTCCGTATGAAGCATTCAGATGCTCTTGCACTAGTGGTTTCGGTAGCAACCGATGTTACACGGTGAGATTGCCAGCCTCATGCACAACACCATATGATAGAGTCTAAATTTGGATTATATATTAATAGTTGTATGTATACGCCCACACAGAGCTATAATGAATATGTTATTACTGTCACTGCCTGGACTGTTCAAAGTAAGTGTGTACTGATACATTCGTCCATCACAGTAACACACATAGGATTCATGGATCGTTGAACGATTGGTAACGTTTAAAGTACAGTTTATTTACGTTACAACACAGACGACGACATAGATGAAATACAGCATAAAGTACAAAGCATCAATTAAATAAATTCATGAAGCTCCAACACCCCACAGAGTTCCATTACAGCGCACACCGGCGCACTTCTCATATAAGGTACACATTAACAATGTTCCTTAATAAACTGCATTCACCGCAGCTATAAATACGGCCTCATACATATGGCCTCATCCAGAAAGACTGCTCACATCGCAGTACTATTAAATTCATCAAAATACTGGCCTTCTCATGTTTTCTCCGTAGAGCTCAATCATAGCATAATGGTGCACTTCTCATAGAAGATGACCATAACGATTTTCCTCAAAAGACTACATCTCCCCTTCTCAGCAAAGGCTGCTCCACGGCAGTTGAATAATCATCGTCAGCGCTATCCCTTCTTAGAGCTCAATTATAACATAGTGGTGCACTTCTCATAGAAGATGCACACCCACAATATTCCTCAAAGGACTGCGTATCCAGCAGTCTGCAGTAATATAGCCTGCACAATATATGGCCTACTTATCTCCTTCACAAAAATGTCTATGGCCTACAAAGTAATGTCTTTAAATCTCAGACTCTCCATAGCGCCTAATTGTAGATTAGTGGTGCACTTATCTTAGAACGTGCACAATAACAAAATCTCTCACACGACTGCATCCACTGCAGTTATATATATTAAAGTAAATTCGTCACATAATCTAACACATGAAGGAACATTCAAATATGAAAGAATATTCAATACAGGAAAGAATATTCAATACAGGCCTGTTCAAAAGTCTCCACCGATACACACATTGTGAAAAAACACTCTAGAGAAAACACCCAGGGTTGACTACCACAGTCAAACGCCTAGAACACACTTCGAAACACTAGGCTTGACTGCATCGGTCCACACCCAAAAACAGACTGCCCAGCGGTCACAAAATCTCCCGCACAGTCACGAGACTTCGCTGTTCACATAGCTCAGTCCCTTCACGGACTAGCCGTGAGCTATTCACAGCTGTCCAATACAGAACAACTTCATCTCCCCACTCGAAGTGAATAGCGCTCACATCGCTCTTTTTTTCTGACTTACAAGTTTTCTCGAACATACGAGGAAATTTCTTAAAGAATTCAGTCATCTAATAAATAACACGTGCCACAGGCAACGCAACTCTAAATTCACTCTGACCAACTTGCATACTAAGGATCACTTCCCTTTTTGACCTTAACACCATACTAGTCTCATTGGACGACATGCATGAGTGTGTGTGTGTGTGTGATAGCTGAGTGTGTGCTCTTGCAGTAGTGGTTTCGGTAGCAACCTATGTTACACGGTGAGATTGCCAGCCTCATGCACAACACCATACTAGTCGCATTGGACGACACGCATGAGTGTGTGCGTGTGTGATAGTTGAGGGTGTCAGGTGGCGTGGAAGGACTGTTTGGCAGGTGAGAGTATCATTATTTAACTATGATTTTAACCAGTCGTTGCTTTGTTTGCTTCTTCAGATTAGCAACTGAGCACTCGCTGGGTGTTTGTTTGGTGTTTGGTTTGTTGGTTTATTTGTTTAATGTTTACTTCAGTGTGTGCTTGTAGTCACTGACAGGGTTGTAGAAATAAATACAGCCCCTGCTTGAGAATCAGAGTTTTATTGTTGAATCGGGTCGGTTGCGAGTGTGCAAGAGAGTGATCAAATATCACAATATCATCATCATCACCTCGCCCACCCTATCACAGTGACTTCAACAGAAACACCTATTACTTCTGCTTCTACTACTAGACTCACTACTATTCTGCTGCTACGATCTGTTTTCTAGCAATATAATTTTCTGGTTTGTTAGCTAAAGTTTAGTGGGGCTGTCATTAAAAATCAAATCCAAGCAAGGACATTTATATCCCTGATAATCCCAGCGGCGCAAACAATTATTTCCCTTGACAATAGAAATGAGGGGGAAATCGGAATGCACAGGTCACAAATCAGAAATATAGGCTACTTAAAGAATAATGGAAGGTAGACCGAGGCAGACATTCAGGTTAGGTGAAGTAGTTCAGTTAAGTAGCCCCCTCCAGTCATAATTGACTAAGGGAATGTGCCCCTGAGGTAATAGACCTAAACTGTTTTGTTTCCTTGGTGTTACTTTCGGCGTGTTCTGTTCTCTTCTGATTGTTGTGACAGCTTTTTTACACTGGAAACAAATCACATCTCTTGGACATCCGCAGGGGCGTCCAGCAGGGCTGCGTCTTGGCTCCGACCCTCTTCGGGATCTTCTCTCCCTCGCTCTTGAAACGTGCAATCGGAGATGCAGTAGAAGGAATATGCCTTGACACTAGGTCAGATGACTCACTGTTTAACCCCGCAAGGCTGAAGGCAAAAAAAAAAGTCAGAAGGATAACTATAAGTGATTCGTTGTTCGCCGACACGCTGCAATTATCAATCAAAATCAACTCTAGAGCTTGATGAATCGCTTCTCTCAAGCATACAAGGCGCTGGCCTCACAAAAAGTCTAAAGAAAACAAGTGTGTTGGGTCAGGAAGTGAATGTTGTACCATTTATTACTATCAATAACTATAAATTAGAAGTAGTGATTTACTTGCCATACTTGGGGCTAACATCAACGACAAACTCTCTCTGGACCATCTTTGCCCGCCTCACAACGCTTGTTTGGGGAAACTGTAACCTCACAAAGAAGACCAAAGCTACGATATATAATGCCTACGTCACCAGATATTCAGGTAAAACCACTTCAATCCAAGCTTCTCCCAAGTTCAGGCAAACAATCTGTGTAAATATTAATATTGTGTTCACACTTATAAGTAATGTTTAGTTCTAACTTTTTTTTTTGTTTACTCATGAAAGTAGAAAATATGTGCTTTGTATTGCAACGTTTCTGTCAACGTATATTATTGTGACAGGAAGGTCGAGTGTCGAACATCTGGTGTAGGAACTTTGCATACAGAAAGTGACAGACTATTGGGTTTAACTGAAGGGAAGATAAGACTATTGTTACATAGGGTTTATGATGTTAGCCACTGTTATAGTGAGCTCGGTTAAAAGTTACACAGTAAAGGTTTTAAAATGCTATTAATAAATGTATCTTATGTTTCGCGCTTCACGGTATTGAACGCGAAGGGCTAGAGTTGCCTAGATTTATGATGACATGTCGCGTTGATAAGCAAGCACGTGACGGCAGTATAATTGTACCCTTTGTAGTTTCAATTCGGTCCTAGACGGACGCGATTTTGTAAGGCTCCCGTTGATGATAGTAATTGTGTTGAAGATCTTCTTTATTATATGGCACCAGGGTCTGCTTATTGGATATGGATACAATAACGTCTCATTTTTTGATGAAGTGGAATATTCTTCAAATCAAGTATAGTTTCAGGGAGTAATTTGATAAATAAGTATCCAGATGATAATGATCGTTTAACTCGGGTTGTTCGTTACCGGATTACCAACCTACGGAATCGCGAGTAAACAGCCAGACGTTAGAACGATTAATGAAGTAAACTCAGGAGACGATTCTTATATTTGCGTAAAATTTATGAAATGTCTTGTGGACTACATGCCGTAATAAAATGTATTATGTTGGACTCTCATCCCAGGATTTATCAACTCACTAATGTTGAAATGTTGCTCAATCTGCACCTACCATTCGCCAATATAATTTAAGCACGATTTTCTCGTAATAGAATATATCAACTGACAAAACAGAATAAACCTAAAATAATGAACAGTTTAATAAAACGGACTGAAGCAGGAATTACTTGGCAAAAATGACATTGCCGTAAAAACCAGCGTCAACAATCTGTTGGCCAAAAGCAGAGTCAACAACATGGCGGCCAATGTGGGGAACGAAACATTTTTTCTTATTCCTGCAAAGATGGTATCGATTTTAATTCAGAAGGACAATTATCATTTCTATTGCAAAGAAGTGTTTACGATCGCAAGACACTCACGTGACTTTTAAAAGTATGACGCAGTACGCATAACGACTAAAGGTCAAAGCAACGTCATCAAATTTTGTACAAGCTCAAAGTCAAAGCCAAGACCGTTACAAGCCCTGTCGAACATCAACTCAAAAGAAAGCAATGAATGGATCCAGAAACGAACCAGCTCTATCAAACATTCAAGAACAGTTCTGAATATCTATCCTTGCCGTTGATGCATGCCAGCACTGAACGGGGAAAATTATTGTACACAAAAAGCTAAGTACCCGTTTGTGGTCTAATAAGGCAAACAGTTGTCCATTTGCTTTAGTAGGCGTATCTATCTAATGCATTATTACATGTTACATGTTTTTATAACATCTGTATGTTCTTGTTATTTGTTTAAAGCGGGCAGGTTGGTTGGGAGTTTCAGATCGACCAATACCTCTTACAGACGGTCGATCGATCTGAAACCGTTCTAATAGGGATTATTTGAGTAATTCCATTTGCAAAGCATCTGCTGAGATTTGCCAGCAGCATACTGCGTTTGCTTCTGAAGTTATTCGACCTTAGGTGTTTTAGTTGTAAAGTGACGTTATATTTATAGTATTTTTTCTGAACTAATTTTCATTTTATTCATTTTTCGTCACATGTTTGTAAGCTATCGCGTTCATTCTGATCTAACTATCGTTTATTTCATAATTATAACATTTTTTCTTGTCAGTTATAGAGTCCTGTGACGTCATCGTTTTTAGCGTATGTGATTCGACCTAGATTTGGTTCAACCTTATTCTACTTCCGATTTCTATTTCGTTCATATAATCATTTTTATGTCTAGAATTTGTCAATTGTGGCGTGATATTGTATTGTAAAACTTTAGTTTACTGTTTCTCTTGTATTTATTAATTCATAACTGTTATTATAATAATAATGATATAAATTAATAATAGTATAATAATAAGGTAAAACATTTTGATTAATTTTGATTTTAAAAAATACTTGACTGAATGACTGCTACAATTTGCACTAGTAGTCCAAGTCACTTCTGTTTACACATGCTACATATGGCATGATGTCATAATAATATGATAAAATATTAAATAAAAGTAACTTTTATTTTATAATTGATTGTAATTCACTCTATAAATAGGTAATAGATTAGGTGAATTAAGATACTATATCAGCCTTTAGGCATATATAATTGAATAAAATAATAATAGAGGGATGATACCCATAATTATTAAATGAAGATATTGGATGCATGAAATATTTTCAGCATCATAAACAAATAAATTTATATAACTAATTGGTGTTTTATTATGAGTAAGTAATAATGATATAAAATATTGAGTGAAGATAATTGTTGAACTTATTACTACTTGTAAAGGAACATGATAAGTGGTTGATTGGTTATATTGAATTATAATCCTTTATTGCATATACATATCATTAAATAATTGACTAAGTAAAGATATTATTGAAATAATATGGCTACCCTGGAATCTTTTGTTAAGATTGGAAAAGATTTCGGTCTGAAAGGAGATGCTCTCCGGGATTATGCAGAGAAGCAGCTAGCTATTGCTAAACAAGAAGAAGCAGATAGAAAAAGAGAAATGGAAGAGCAAAAAGCTATTGCTAAACAAGAGGAAGCAGATAGAAAAATAGAATTAGAAAAGCAAAAAGCTGAATTAAAGCGTGAAAAAGAAAGAAAAGTGGCACAAGATGAAATATTGCGGATTGAAGAAGAAAATAAAAGGAAACAAGAAGAAATTATAAGGAAACAAGAAAAAGAATTGGTACTTATCCAGTTGGAAACAGCAAAATTAAAAGCACAAATTGCTACAACTAGCCATGGTAATAATTCACATGACATGTCTTCATCCAACCAAAACAAAAGCTACTATAACTTTAAATTATCACATTTTAAGCTTAACTTCGACGATTTAGCATCGTATTTAGCACGTTTTGAACAGGTATGTAAGACAAATAAGTTGGACAAATCTGCATGGGCACTAAAACTCCGCGAATTTTTAGATGGTGAGCCCTTAAATGCAACTGAGAATGTTGATCCAACAATAGCTTGTGATTATGATGCCATAAAGACTTTGTTATTAAGACGGTTTCATTTGAATGAGGAGGGATGTAGATTAAAGTTCAAATCTCTTCTACCAGATTCAAATAAAGATTTTACAGGCTTCATTGCGAATATACGCAACACATTTAATATATGGGTGGAACTTGCAGGTGTGAATAAATCCTATGATAAATTAGTTGATTTGATACTAAGGGATAAAGTTCTATCCTCTGTTAGTCCACCATTCTTTTCCTTCTTACAGGAACGCAAACCACCTACGATCGCTACATTAGAAGAAATAGCAATAAATTATTGTACGGCACATCCTAATGTTAGCATGTCTACTTCACAAATAAGAGAACCACTACCAGTGGCTTCCATTATGTCATATCATGGTTATGACAAATCAAGAGCACACAGTCTCGATAGAAATAATTCAAACAGAAGATATAATGATAATTATAATCAGGGACAAAATAATTATAACAACTATGGTAATTTCAACCGAGGTAGGCAACAGTTTAGAAATCAGACAACTCAGTTCAGACATAACAATAATTATCAACAAAAATCAACTTACTTACTTACTTACTTAGTCGTTCCCCTTCTACCGTGAGGTGTAGAGGTTTGGAAGAGAGAGCGCCAGACCATTCTATCAGCTGTCTTCTTCCTGGCCTGGTTCCATTCTAGTCCTCGGTCCTTCAAAGATTGTCTAATGTTGTCCTCCCAGCGGACTCTGGGTCGTCCTGGAGGTCTGGATCCCTGGCTCTTTGTTTCCCATGCTTGTCGTGGTAGCCGATCTTCTCCCATTCTGCAGACATGGCCAAACCATCTTAGTTGGGACTGTTCTATTTGGGTCTGCAGCGGATGGGATTTTAGGCCTTGACGGATCGTCTGGTTGCGGACCATGTCTCTTCTTGTTACTTCAACCACTTTCCTCAGATACCTCATTTCTGAGGTTTGGATCTGGCTTTTGTGGGTTGTAGTCATTGCCCACGACTCGCATCCATATGTCAAGACTGGGACATAGGTGGAGCGGTATACAGCCATCTTCGTTTTCTTACCAACCTCTTTCTTGCTGAGGAATCCACGATTTATGGCCTGAAAAAGTCTCCCAGCCGCTGCTTTTCGAGTGGCCAACTCTTCTTTGATGCCTCCCTTTCGGTCTATAATAGCTCCGAGATATTTAAAGTGGTCGACCTGCTCCAGGACCTGTTCTCCCAGCTTAATCTGATGTTTTCTTTCTTCTCGTGATATCACCATGGATTTTGTTTTAGAGCTGCTTATGACCATCCCTCTCTTCTCCAGCTCTTCCTTCCAGACTTGCAGGTTGGATTGGAGATGTGCCTCTGATTTAGCAATCAGGGCAACATCATCAGCAAATGCCAGCTCCGAAATATAGACCTGTCTCATCTTCCAGTACCCCACTGAATACTTTCTTGTTCTCTCCTTACATGCCTTGATGACATCGTCCATAAGGAGTATGAAGAGGTAAGGTGATAGGATATCACCTTGTCTTACACCAGTGGTGGTCCTGAACTCTTCTGACTTATGGTTTGCTGTCCTCACATAATTTCTGCAAGACTTGTAGAAGCTCTGTATAGCATGAATCAGAGGTGCTGGAATATTCTTCCTTGCCAAACAGTCCCAAAGTTTGCTCCAGGGGACCCTGTCAAACGCCTTTTCCAGATCTATGAAACAAAGATGGATCTCACTCTTATACTCAAGGGCCTTTTCACTCAGCTGTCTGAGTGTGAAGATTAGGTCTTGAGTACTTCGGTTTGCTCGGAATCCGCACTGGACCTCATCCAATTGTGGCTCAGCTAGGCGTCGGAGTCTCTGCTCTAGGATTCTAGAGTAGATTTTACCAGGGACACTGAGAAGGGATATGCCTCTATGGTTTCCACATTGTCGATTGTCACCCTTTTTGAAAATTGGTGTTATGATGGCAATCTCCCAATCCTTTGGTATGGTCTTGTTGCACCATGCTGCCTGTAGGACCTTTAAGAGTAATAGGTCGCCTGATGCTCCCATGTACTTAACCATTTCTGGTGTTATACCATCATGCCCTGCTGCTTTGCCCATCTTGATTTTCTCTAGTGCTGCCCTCAGTTCTTCCATCTTTATGTCATCTTCACCATCATTGGTTTTCTCTTCTGTGCTAGTGGTTATCATTTCTGATGCTTCACCATGCTCACCATCCAGGAGTTCTGAGAAATATTCTTTCCATCTTTCCATTACTTCCTTCGGGGCAGTAAGCAATTTGCCTTGCTTGTCCTTTATAAATTTGAGAGGGCATTGTTTTTCCTTCCTCATGTTCTTTAGGGTCTTATAGAACAATTTCTGGTTTTCTTGTGCATCTTTTTCTAGCTTTTCTCCAAATTCTTCCCAGGACTTCTGTTTTGCTGCTAGCACTTTGTTCTTTGCTTCTGTTCTGAGTGTCACATATTCTCTATATTTTTCCATTTGTCCTGTTGTGTTTTTAGCTCCTAAGTATTGTTTCCATGCCATTTTCTTCTCTCTTATTTTCTCTTTGACTTCCTCTGTCCACCAAGGTGTCCTCTTTCTCTGGTTCCCAAGTCGGACTTCACCGCATGCTTCTGCAGCAGCTGTCTTTATGATATCCTTGAATTTATTCCAGAGGGTTTCCAAGTCATCAGGTCGTTCTTCTGTGTTGCTCACTGCTGTAGCAATAAGCCCCTGATATCTGGTCTTAATTTCTGGCTCTCTCAGCTTGTAGGTCCTAATGCTCATTTCTCCTGCTCGTTTACTTGGTTTCTTGCGTGATGTTGGGCAGTTCCTAGGCTGAGCAACTCTTTCAGTTGTTCGTTTGATTGTTAGCAGGTAGTGATCACTTCCAATCTCTGGCCCCCTCCAGACTCTTGCATCTCGGACATATCTGAATGAGCTTCTCCGAACAATGGCATAGTCGATCACTGACTTCTCATTCTTGGTTGGTTCACATCTAGTGTATTCATGTATGCGCTTATGGGGGAACTTTGTGTTTGTAATGATCAGATTCTGCTCACTGCAGAATCTAAGGAGTCGCTTTCCATTGTCATTGAGAGTATCTTCTCCATATCTTCCGATAACTCCACCCCATCTAGCATGGTCATTTCCAACTCTGGCATTAAAATCTCCGAGCATGATAACTTCATCTAGGCAGTCATCCACTGTCCTTTGAAGCAGCTCGAAGAATTCCTCCTTGACCTCTGCTCTCTCATCCTTATTTGGCCCATACACTATGACCAGGTTGACTATGGTTTCTCCTTCTTTTAGTTTTACAACCATAATGCGCTCCGAGACAAAGTTCCATCCCTTGATACTATCTTTTTTTATTTTGGGCCACAATGCAACCCACGCCCCCTTTAGCTCTTTCAGATATGGGTACACCACTGTAGAGCAACGTGTTGCCATCGAGATCTATGACTCCTTGTCCTTTTTTCTTCGTTTCCGTTATAGCCAGGATTTCTAGTTTTGCTTTCCTCATCTCTTCCACCAGCTCCTCTTCCTTCCCATTTATACCTTTTGTGTTCCAAGTTCCATAAGTCGTAGTCCGTAGTCCGTTCCAGTTCGTCGCCTTTAGAATCAGTCCGGTTTTCTCTCTTGTATTGCTCGTAATCATAGTTTAAAACAAACAGGTGATTGGCCTGTTGTGCCTTTGCATGGTGGAGGGGCTGCCTCCTTACGGCCTCCATGCAGGCCGCCCTCCTCCTTTTTCATCCGGGCTTGGGATCAAGCTGGAACAAACCATTTAATAGTAAGGTAAATAATCATGGTAACACTTGGCATAATAATAATAATAATTAAAGACCAAGACATAAAAGTTACAACGGTAGAGGCAATAATAATAATCAGTCAGTTGTTCAAAATAGACAACGTTCTACCTCAAGAAATCAACAAAGATTTGACCATAATGCAGGAGCAGCATTGACCTCCAATTCACCCCCAATTATTAATAGTAGTGACATTCCAACGCATTCATCTTCGTCATGTTATGTTGTTGATAATAACGTGGCAAATATTTGTCCACAATGCCATACTGTTTTTCAGAAATCCAGCCATACAACAATACAGGTCATACTCCTGCCATTTGTCTCACGGCACAGGATGGAACAGGGACATTAATTTTTAATAAAGGACAAGTTAATGGAAACATGGTTTCAGTGTTGAGGGACTCCGGATCAACTACCATAGGCATCCGTCAATCCCTAGTACATCCTCGTTATGTTACAAATGAATTTGTACGTTGCGTTACTTTCGGTGGGACCATTGAATATTATCCCACTGCAATTATTGACATTAATACCCCATTTTTTCAGGGAAAGTAAAAGTGTGCCTACTTCAGAGTTCAGTTGCTGATTTAACAGTCGGACGTATCCATGGCAGCAAGGACTGTACACCTGAGGAAATCTCAGAATTGGAGAGACTACACTTATCTACAGCCAATACAGTGACAACAAGAGCTCAAGCTCAGGAATTAGAGAAAAAAGATGCTACAGTTATCCAAACAAATGATAGCACTGACAATGAGCCTAAATCAGTAATTGACAGAGAGTCTTTTGCTCTCAAGCAAAGAACAGATACTTCTTTGAAGAAATTTTTTACTTTAGTAAATAATTATGATGATATTTCTGTCAACAATAAAATTAAACATTGGTTCACTATCAAGAATTGTATCCTACTTAGGAATTGCATGGACCAGAATAAAGTAAAACAACAGATCATAGTACCATCATCGTTAAGGACATACATACTACGACATGCACATGACTCCCAATGCGCGGGTCACATGGGCTATACTCGCACACGTTCACGAGTGTTGTCGTCTTTCTTCTGGCCGGGAATATCACGAGACGTATCTTTATATGTACGTTCCCGTGTAACTTGCCAGGAAGTAAAGTCTCGTGGAGCGTTCCATAATGCTCCCATTCAGGCCTGCGATATATCGACTCGTCCTTTCGATAAGATGGCAACGGACATTATCGGTCCTATTTTACCAACTGCAAGAGGTCACATGTACATATTAACATGCATTGACTTATGCACACGATGGCCAGAGGCCATACCTCATAAAAATATTACTACATCTGATATAGCTGATGGTTTGTTACTGATATTTTCTAGACTTGGATTTCCAAAAAAACTACTTTTAGATCACGGGTCTCAATTTGTATCTGACACAATGAACGAAGTAATGAAGACATTTAATATAAGAAGAAGTCTTAGTAGTGTATATCATCCGATGAGCAATGGTTCTGTTGAGAGGCTCAACCGCACCATTAAACAGTTGTTACATAAGGCTACTGTAAACAATCCTCAAGATTGGGACAGAGCTATCCCAGCTATCCTATTTGCTTACCGAGAGGTTCCGAATGAACAAACCGGTTTCTCTCCGTTCGAGTTAGTGTTTGGTGCTCCACCAAGAGGTCCTATGGGACTTATTAAAGTTTTACTACTCGACTCTGAGATGACTCAGGAAACCCAGTCATCTTATGAATACGTTATTAACCTACGTAAACAAATCATAGATGTTTGTCAAATGGCAACAGCTTCATCAGAGGCTGCGAAAGATAAAACAAGACAGTTCCAAAATAAAAACAGACGATTACGCCAGTTATTTCCTGGTGACGAAGCTTTCGTGCTACTTCCACGAAAAGATAATAAACTGTTAATCGCTTGGAACGGTCCTTATAAAGTAGTAGACAGAATTTCTGAAGTCGACTATATATTAGACATTAAAGGTCAGAAACAATTTACCATATAAACATGCTGAAAGAGTTCTTTACTCGTCCTTTACATCTACAATCTATTTTCCATGACTTAGACGATAAGTAAATTGGTTCTTGCCAATATTCTAGTCTTTCGGTGATTCAGGAAGAGGAATCATCATTTCCTGAAGTTAACATGTCTTTTCCTATACCTACACTACAATCTTCCGAGTCTTGGATAGATGTAGCTATTTCATCTTCACTAACATCTCAGGAAAATAATTCTATTTGTAAACTTTTAGAGACTTATTCTGATGTCTTGACCGATATACCAGGTCGTACATCAATAATTTCTCACGACATAATACTTAAGGACAATACACCAATAAAACTACGTCCTTACTCCGTTCCTATTCAATATTAAGATAAGACATCTCAGGAACTTAACCAAATGTTAGCATTAAGAATTATAGAACACAGTAACTCCCCATTTTCTTCACCGTTAATTATTGTTAGAAAAAAGGACAATAATATACGTCTACGTGTAGATTACAGAAAACTAAATGCTCAAACTGTGGCAGACAGTGAACCTCACCCTCTTATTGACGATCTACTTATTCGTCTTTCGTCAGCGAAATATTTCACAAAAATTGACTTAACCAAGGGATATTGGCAGATTCCCTTAACTGAACAAGCTAAATATTATACTGCGTTCTCGACTCCACAAGGTCTATACCAGTGGAATGTCATGCCTTTCGGGCTAATGAACGCTCCTGCAACGTTCATTCGCATGATGCGAAAAATTTTATCTTGCAGATCAGACATTATCACATATATTGATATTTGTCTATTTAGTTCTTCTTTTGATGAACATTTTTTCAGGTTTAAGTTCAGTATTAGATATTTTAAGAACTAATAACTTAACTGCCAAACCAAGTAAAATGCAAATAGGTTTCCATGAAATAACATTTCTCGGACATATCATAGGGGCTGGACATATCCAAACCATTCCCCATAATGTTTCAAAAATTTTTAAACTATCAGTTCCACAAACAAAGAAACAAGTTAGGAGCTTACTGGGTCTTGTCCAGTATTATAGTAGATTTATTCCCAACTAGTTGTCCATCACGGCTGTCTTGTCTTCGTTATTGAAGAAAGACATGCCTACGAAAATTAAGTGGACAACCGACTGCGACACAACGATTAATAAAATGTTGTCAATCTTTTCCAGGCCACCTATTCTAAGATTGCCAGATACTTAAAAAATGTTTATTCTCCGTATAGATGCGAGCAGTTACGGATTAGGAGGTAGCCTGTTACAGGAACATGACGGCGTACTTCACCCAACTCTCTTCATATCGAGAAAACTCACCGATGCTGAACTCACATATTCAGTTATAGACAAGGAACTTTTAGCAGTTGTCTGGGCAATTCAGAAATTGGAAAATTTTCTCCTCGGTTCACCGTTTGTCATACAGGCAGACCAGAAGGCAGTAGCTTCACTCAGAAAATCCATCCACAAAAACGCCAAGTTTGGCCCGATTCTCCATATTGTTACAGCCTTTCGACTTCACGATAGAAGCCATCCCAGGACATGAAAATGTAGTGGAAGATACTTTATCCTTGTCACATAGGTTTTATGATCATTAAATTGCCTATATCCTCTTCTTTTTCTTTCACCCGTATCCTCTATTTATTATCTCTCTTTACCTTTTTCCTGTAATTTTCGCATCCATTCGTTTGCGAAAAATATTTTTTTCCCATTCTCACTTTCGCCAGTTTCGTTTCTCATTTAGAAACGCATTTCATGGCTGATTAAACGAGTAACTCCTTACGTAACTCGTCAGTTCCTAGCACCAGACGATTTGGCGTGAGAATGCATTCGGTCAATCGCTGCAGATTGACGAAATACACCGTGAATATTCGCTTTCGCCAGACCTATAGGCGACAAATTTGTCTGCGTTTTCACCTGCCATGACGAGTTGAATCGGCTGAACGCTCAGTGAGGCGCGATAGCCGACATCTCCTCAGCGCAGTTTCAGACATTTGTCTGGTATTTTGCATCTGACACGTAGTTTACTCGGTAGATTCTCAGTGTCAGGGTGGAGAAGGCGCCATCACGCTTTCGCTCAGAATGGTCATTTCTCGGCATAGGTGCGAAAACTGCCCCTGCATTGCAGACAAGTTGTCTACATTTGCATCGGACACGTAGCGCTACGGCCGTTTCTTAGACAGAGGTGTCAGAGACGCAAAGTGGCAGTTACGACAGCCTCTTGGAGTTACCGTAATTATTATAGACGGAAAGAGGGATTATTTCGTTTCGCGAAATAAACGTTCACCTCTTTGTCTGTTTGAGAGATATTAACCAGAAGGTTAAACTAGATTTTCATTCTCCAACTTGCAGTAGACAGAATCACTCGTGCTAGTGAATGAAGCTTGTAATAGCGAAGTATTTAGTTCTCGTCAAATTTTGCCGAGTTTCTGAATACCTATCTAGTGAATTATCCTAGTCGTCGTGAAACTGTAGTTCTGTTTGGAGGTAAAATATCACATCTAATATCTAGTATTTTGTGAAGTGTTTAAAGTGCTAAATCGCTTATTTTATTTCACTAGTTAGATTTGGTGCGGGACCTCAAGGTGCAGCAATAGAGACCGCAGTCAGCGACTCATAGCTTGACTGCCTGCATCAGGACCAGCGAACCAGAGCTGGTCAAGACCGCACTCCACCTCCACGTGGTGGTCCTGGAAACAGTCTGCAGCTGTGCAGGCTGGCTGAGCGAGTGTGGATCAAAATGGGAAGGCAAACCCGGTCCTAAAAAATGCCGTGCAGAAGTCGGATGTGTCGACCGAAAGGTGCAGATATCACAGCTACGTTGTAAACAGACACAACGCAACCACCGTCCTTTTCAGGGCGAACGAAGAAGAAGAAGATTTGGTGCAGAGCGCTTAATATGTTGTCTTTATTATTTTATAGTGACGAGTTACAGTGAAAAACAGAAATTATATTTCTAGCTTAAACTCAGTCGGCTATTAAGGAATTTAATTTTACTGCTAAAATAATCAGACGAGAATAAACTTTCTAAACTAACTTATAAATGCTAGAAGCCTCATGAGTGTTGACGGAATACGCATGTATTCCTAATTCATGAGGATTGATGATTTTTAAATATAACTTATTGCACGGGAAGTTTTAAATGATAAGTCAAGCACTACGCTTGCAATTCAAAATTATCAGTTATATCCGAGTGCATAGTATGTATAATTATTTGATATGTGTTCTTTCCATTTATATATAGTGAAACTGTGGTACCCAAACTTTGCCAGCGCTAAGTACGTATGAGTGATATCTGGGAAGAACTAAAACATTTACCTTAGAGTGGCTTGGTGCAAAATCTTTACGAGTACTTAAATGGTTAAATGAGATAACGGGCCTCTTGCGCCTGATTTTGATTCTTCCTGAGAAAAAACTTAAGAACAGTGCAGCCTGGTGGCAAGTAAACTATTACAAACAGTAACGTTTTTTTCCGCAATTTTTGTCAACTTGTGGTGTGACCAAGAAGGCTACCTTTGATCGAAAGTTACAAACCTGACTTTTTTCCCTAAGTAGTGGAAACCTCGTGATTCTGACACAGTGAACCCGCTTACACTAATTCTTACCTGAACTGATAAAGTGACCCTAACTTAAAATCTGAATAAACTTATCGCCTGAAGAGAACGCTCCCCGGACAAATTGGATGAAACCAAGATCTGCAGAGCTGGGTATTCGCTTCACCAAACGATAAAACAGATTGTGTCATAGCGTGCGCCAGACGGTGAACAACGGCAAGTTATAGGGTAAGAAAGTGAGAAATGCACGACAGGGCCCTGATGAAAGAACCGAGTGAAAGTAGACTGAGGGATGTTCTTTGTTGATTCACTCACAATTGTAACATTTCTTTATGCAAGGTATTGCTAACTGTATATCTATATATTCCCTTATACTAGATCAGAGTATCCAGTCTGTTCATACCTTAAAGGGGGGAAGAATTTTTTAGACTAAATCATATGTATCTGTGACTCTTTGGGCTATCATTTTCTTCTAACGGGACTGTGGGCTATACATTGAGGGAAGGATCATACCAACGGGTCTATCATTCTTGTAGCATTTCTTGATGTTTTGTTTATGATTTTTTTGTGTATATGCTTGATGTGATTTGCTATGTTGTGAGAGAAGTTTAGTCTTGATAAATAAACTACTCATAAAATTTATTCCAGCGTGTCGGTCAGTTCGTTTTCCCAAACTATTCATATAATCACTGTCATAGTTTTTCCCACGTCTGTACGTCTAACTGTCGTCTTATG
The DNA here is from genome assembly GCA_024509875.1 of Oreohelix idahoensis. Lineage (NCBI taxonomy): Eukaryota > Metazoa > Mollusca > Gastropoda > Stylommatophora > Oreohelicidae > Oreohelix > Oreohelix idahoensis. The sequence goes on along the minus strand of JAMPIV010015719.1, from coordinate 81,167 downwards.
TGTGTATGTATGTGAGTGGATATATATATATATATATATATATATATATATATATATATATATATATATATATATGAGTGTAAACTGTCTGACTCAATCTAAATTCTGTCGTAGAGGATAGGTGAAAGAGAGAAGATTGTCTTGATTTCAGAGACAGCCTCTATCACATTTCTACCATCTCACTCGTGGAAAATCTATTGCTATTACTATTTCTCACTGTGACTATCACTTATTCTAATCTATTCAGAAGGGACCAACCCAAGTCTTAATTCTCCTATCAAAAATCTACGACAATCCCGCAATCCAATGTCATCAAACGATGAAATGTAATGACTCTATGAACTCAAACTGGTTATATCCGAATAGTTATTGAGCCGTATTCAATAGAGGACACATTTTACAATTCATAATGGACAAATACAGCAAGTCTTTCACATACGATGGACAAATTCGTAATGTAATTTCGGATTGAAAGAACTTACAGAAGCATGAATCAAATAGACAATAAAGAAACATTTGTCAGATGTTCAAGATAGTATTATTACGCTTCAAACAATCGGATGACATTATTGAACTCGCTTTAATGTTAATGGACTTTGGTTAGTGTCCATACGTAACTCAATCGACTTCAAACATTCTGCTATCAAATTACAAAGTGAAAATAGGATCAACCTGACTTATGAATGTACTTTCAACTACTGTCATTGGAACTAATAATCATTTATGACTACATGAATTATTGTTAATGGAACATTACGTACATCGATGAACTAAGGACAGCTCAGGCGTTGAAACTGACAATGGTTATTCGAGTAATTTATTGTGATTAAATAAAGTGAAGAGAAATTAATTTCAAAACAAACAGCATCACACAGTTAGCTAATATAATTACGTTAATTAAGTAACTGTTGATTATTATGTGCATTTAATAACTTATCTTAACATAATCATTATATATAATTATATGCATTAGATCTTAGTGGTTGATAGATTAATTTAGTTATAGTTACTTAGATAGTTTCTTTGTCACACATATATTCTATTCTAATCTATTAATTTCTTATTACTTTCTCTTCATGAATTCTAAATTTTTCCTTACTTTTCTTTACTTTCTTTAACAATTAGACCATACTTTATTTTCCTTAATTAGATTTTTATTCTATAACACCCTTTACACATTACTTTAGTTAATTCTATATTTAATTAACTTTAGATTATAAGATTGATTAATACTCCACACAATTATTAGTTAAGGCATCATTTTAGTTACTGACAAAATTATTTACTATCTGACAGTTGACGCTCTGACAGTTGACATTTTGTTTAGATAACTTAGCATATTTTAATGTATTTAGTGACATGTACTTTATTTGACTACAACCTTCGACAATGTTTTGATCAAAACATCGTGGGACGTAGGTCGATAATCTTTAAATTTTTAATTTTTCAAATAATTATGAGAAAAAAAATCTATAGAATAGATTTTTTTTAACCCCGTCGGTCAGGGGAATGTTACATAGGGTTTATGATGTTAGCCACTGTTATAGTGAGCTCGGTTAAAAGTTACACAGTAAAGGTTTTAAAATGCTATTAATAAATGTATCTTATGTTTCGCGCTTCACGGTATTGAACGCGAAGGGCTAGAGTTGCCTAGATTTATGATGACATGTCGCGTTGATAAGCAAGCACGTGATGGCAGTATAATTGTACCCTTTGTAGTTTCAATTCGGTCCTAGACGGACGCGATTTTGTAAGGCTCCCGTTGATGATAGTAATTGTGTTGAAGATCTTCTTTATTATATGGCACCAGGGTCTGCCTATTGGATATGGATACAATAACGTCTCATTTTTTGATGAACTGGAATATTCTTCAAATCAAGTATAGTTTCAGGGAGTAATTTGATAAATAAGTATCCAGATGATAATGATCGTTTAACTCGGGTTGTTCGTTACCGGATTACCGACCTACGGAATCGCGAGTAAACAGCCAGACGTTAGAACGATTAATGAAGTAAACTCAGGAGACGATTCTTATATTTGCTTGAAATTTATGAAATGTCTTGTGGACTACATGCCGTAATAAAATGTATTATGTTGGACTCTCATCCCAGGATTTATCAACTTACTAATGTTGAAATGTTGTTCAATCTACACCTACCATTCGCCAATATAATTTAACAGAGTCAACAACAATGACTTGTTGAATTGTAAGTAAAGGGTGATAACTTATTAATCGCGCCACTTGAGAAAATGTCGTGATTTTAGTTAATAGGGAGTCGTGTGTTAGAAATTCCGGTTTCATAAATTTGCATACGCTGATTTAGCGGGCTTGGAGTTTGCCTTAGAGGATTGTAAAACTATGACTTGTTGATTTGAAAGCAAAGGGCGATAATTTATAATTACGTCCCTTGAGGGATAAGATGAGTTTGGTTTTTCGGATAATGCGAACGAAGTAAGTTGTGCACGGGACTTTGTAGGAGCGAGTGAACGGTTCGTGACAAAGTCTGATCTAGAAACTTCGTAGAAAATTGTAAGGTAAATCCGGGTTCTAGGTTTAATCAGTTCAGATCCAGACGCGATAAGCGTAAATTGAGAAATATGGGTTCTCTCCCAAGTGTTAAAAATGCTAAGATGTGTGGACAAAAAAGACAGTGTTCCCATGCTGAAGAAAATGTACACCTTCTCAAGACGACCAGACGACCAGGTATGTCGAATCTCGACAATTAGATAAACAGTTAGAATAATGCGAAGAACAAATAAGCAGCAGCTAGCCATTGAGAATTGTGAAACAATAGACGTTTGGTAGAAATTACTACCCCTGGCGGTTAGGCCAGTCTTTTCTAAAGATACACCAAGTAATCACACTAAGACTCGAATGTTAAGAAGATAGAAGTACAACAGAGCAAGTAGAAAAGAAGTAAGAACCACGAGTATTGAGAAAATTGCTATGTCAGAAGTTTTAAAATGACAACAGTGGTTCTCAAGCCATAACCGTGTTGACTACCACAGTCAGTAGACAAATACAGAAGCAGTGACAGTGCCTAAGAGAAAATAAGGAAAATGAGTAAGGACGATATTTTAGAATTTACATGATGACAAAAATTTTTCTGTACAAAAGTTACCAGCCTCAGGTGGAAGGTTGGGCAGAACATCTCATTTCAACTGTTGCTGAATTCCTCATGTAAATAAACTTCGTATTTTTGTTCACCGCTGTCAGCGTGAAGTATGTTTACCTGATATTTAAACCATCAACCACCTGTCTGTCATAAGCTGTTGTTAACGTCAAAGTAGTCATCAGAGGTAACTTAATATCATCATCCAACTGCCTTCTGCTTAGGGCAGTGATACGAACCCACTATACACATCATCATCACACACCATAAGCACTCACGGCCGCATTATTCTGAAAATATTTTTGCCACCCGCTAATATGAATATTATCATTCCTGGTGATGTACGTACATTCATTACCGGCATATGATTAGTACCAATTTCATGTTGTTTATCCACGTGATAAACGGATGTTTGCACTACAATATAAATTGGTTTACTTGCTCGGTGGAAAGGAAGAGTGGAAAGAAAGAGACTGAATACTTAACAAACTGTGCCATCTTCAGGACATGAAGTAGAAAGTGCGCCGCTTACTTCTTTCTCGTCACTTCTTGACAAGGTAATATCATGTAGCATCCCCGGCAATGAAGAGGCTGACATATTGGCAAAGGAAGGTGGAAAGCTACCTCAACCTGATACAAGCATAACTTTCGAGGACGCAAAGAGTTTTATCAGAACCAGATTCAGAAACAATGGGATGCAGAGCATCCAGGACACACCCAAAATGATGCATATTACCAGTTTAGCAGAAGAGATCAAGTAATAATCTTCAGCCTCCGCACGGGGCACAACAGATTGGGATGTCATCTATTTAACAAGCTAAAGATACGAACTACTACAGATCAGTGTAAATATGGCGCTGACAAAATAACTGCTGAACATATGTTTCAAAGATACCCAACATATGTTTCAAAGATACCCAACATATGTTTCAAAGATACCCAACATATGTTTCAAAGATACCCAACATATGTTTCAAAGATACCCAACATATGAGGAACACAGAAAGCACATGCGGCCGTCACCAGTACCATTTTCGGAACAAAAATTCTATGGAGATGCAAATAGTCTGAAGCTGACAACTGCTTTCTTTGAAAATATCCAAGTGTCACATAACTGGGTTCGCTCTCTTTTCTTCTCCGCCAGTATTGTTATTTTAGAGTCATTGTTTGCACTTCTTCTCAGTAATAATTCGTCTTTTCTGTTTACCTGATCATCCCTGCTGAAAGAGTTGACAGGTGACGCAATATTGACCAACAGTCATATTGGTAACATTCTCGTGTTTGCATTGGGCGCGACGGATTAACACGACGAACACCCAGGAATAATTAGCGCTGATATGGCTATTGTGATTCACTAATTACTGTCATAAAGAGCCACAGCTCAGATGGTCAAACGAGGGTCGTTGTTTGCACAAGGACGGGGAGATAAATTATCCGTCTGCGGACATATTACAGATGTGCACCTGAAAGAGGGAATGCTGTAATAGCTTCCGGACAGAAGGGTTACGAAGACATTATTTGTGATAATGTAGGGATTTGTAGTGCAATCATTACCACGAATCGACGGATATAACAGTTCCATATTTGGAAAGTGACCTTTTAAATCTTCTTTGAACCTTAGCCGCCGACCGTCAAAGCAGTCAGTGGCCATCACGCCTAGTGGCGTCTTGTAGGGCAACAACAAATTGATTTCACTTTGCTCGGTCGGTGGCCATCCTTCGTACAGTGCCCCAGCTCTGGTTCATTCTTTGCATCTGAGTCCTCCGCCAAGTTGTTTTTGGTCGGCCTCTCTTTCATTTTCCTTCAGGGGTCCAAAACATAGCTATTCTTGTGATGGCATCGGGATCTCTTCTGAGAACATGGCCAACCCAGCTCCAGCGTCTGCCAGCTATGATAGAGTGCATGCCCTCTTGCTTGCTCCGAGTAAGCTGATCTTGGTTGGTGATGGTATTCGGCCAAAAGATTCGGTGCATTTTTCTTAGGAATGTTGTGTGAAAAGAGGACGATTTCGACATTTCCTTCTCTGTAACTCTCAAGCTTTCCGCACAATAGAGAAGCACAGAAAGCAAACAGTTCTGATATAATCGTAATTTTGTGCTTGTGCTGTATTGAGAGGACTTCCAGATGTGTAGACTGAAAAAGGCTGTTCTTGCTTTGTTCATTCTGTTGTTGATGTCTTTGCTTGCCCCGCCGTCTGGTGTTACTATGCATCCTAGGTATGTGAAGGTGTCTGTCTGTACCAGTTGCTGATTCCTTACTGATATGGGCTCAGGGCTGCTCACATTGAGCGTCATGACCTCTGACTTCTTTAAATTGATGTTCAAGCCCATCTGCTGGCTATACTTATTAAGTCTATCCGTTTTTTCCTGGATGTGTTGATGTGAATGTGTTAGTAGTACAATGTCATCTGTATATTCCAGATCTTCCAATCTAGAAAATTGATGCGTGCACCATGGGTTGAGTGATGGTGCCCGTGGTCTGGTTTTGTGAAGTGTGTAGATGTGTTCAGTCAAACAATGATCATACAAAATAACAGGGCAATCCACATTAGGACGTCAGTAAACTCACGACGTATAAAGTCAATGATTCTTGTAACAGCCGATGACGTTTTTCTTCATTATTTATTGTGGACGCCACAGTGACAAAATGGTTACGCGAATATGTAGGCACATCAAACAGTCATTATCACAGCAACATATTCAATACAGCAATGGACGGTAGACAGCATTACAATGATGAGTCAGATGCATGTTATATTTCATAGTGCTGTAAATGTAGTCAGGTGAAAAAACTCCATCCTTTTCTATAACAGCCAGGAGATAACCAGATGTATGAGATCAGTTCATTCTCCTTAATCTGACTTCAGCAAGACAGGCACGTCTGCTGAAGTATAAATAATGTCCTCAAAAATATCCTCTAGATAACAAAGGTTTCCAAACCTAGTTCATGTAACAAAGTAGCAAGTAATGGTCCTTGGGACATGCATCAACCGATGCAGTACAATACAGCAACATGTGAGCTGGGAAAACATCTCGTGACGACGACTTTCGAAGACAGGCTATGAATCAAACGTCGCTCACGACCAAAAAATCGATAGAGTTAATGAAAAGTTAATTTACCTTGCCTTCAGGAAATACACAGAAATATTACGCCTCCCGGCATGTGGAAATACACTAGAGGTATTATCTCGAATAAACGAAATATCCATTAAGAGGACTTCACATTCCTGACAGAACAAAAAATAGCGGAGATCCTCTCTCAGCGAGGCATCTTCCTAGCTATATCAAAATCGCTAACTCCCTGGTGGGCGGAAATCGATCGACCAAGAAGCAAGACCAGTCATGCGCAGTCCAGCGCAAAATGACCACAGCTCAGAACTTAAGACGCAAGGACCTTTACTACGAACCAGCGTAAGAATGATTACCTTAAAAGGATAACCCAACAGGTTGCCAACCGTTTTTCTGAGAAAACGGCCTAGCATAGCAAACTTAACTGCATTCAATACCAACGCGAGGAGACAACTGCTTACCGAGAAAAGTGACTATAAATTTCAAGCAGTTGTTGCCCTTGCGTTACAAAATATATATTGTAATAAAACGATGTTGCGAGAATTTCTCACGCAACATATCACCACCTCCTCCCGATAAAAAAAAATGTGGAACATATTTTTTTTTTTTTAAATATCCAAGAGCATGCGATAAGCGGCTCAAAACGCACGAATTATGCGCGGATAATTAATTAAATTGCCTAACATGAGGCTAAATATAGAGTGTCTGGTGAGGATATACCTCAACAGAAAAATAAATATGTCTCAAAAAATATTCATATCGGGGAGGTGTCACCAAAACACATCACGTTAGCATGTAAACACAATATACGTATGCAAGTTACCATAATCATCATTAAATAGCATACTCTAATATTGTCTTAAAAAATATGGATGTACAAATCTGATAGAAAAATTTAATTAGTACATTATTTGACATGTAATGACATAAGTACATAGTAAAGTTAAAGTACATGACGATCCAGGACATATGCTCTGGTATTCCGAGGGTAAGTACACAATCTAGAACTGGTAAGGTAAGTCCTCAGCTCAACAATGACATTCTGAGAAAGTACAAGCAATATAATGCTAATTAATAACTAATATGCTTCATAAGGTACAATACATTATTAATAATTGTGGCTGTTTAGTAAACTAACGGCCCTTATATTAACTACTCAGTCCTCCTCTATCATCTTAAAAAACGAACAGAAGAAGATGACAACAAAGCACGATAGTGTGTACATATAAAGTAAGTACAGATGTGCTAATCTATTGTAGAAATATAGGTGTGTTATGACTCTGTAATATATGGAAATATAGGACAGAAGTATTAGTTGGAGTCATGTGGGCATCTAGACAAAATGTCAGCCATCACATTATCCGCACCACGGATAGCTCGTACCGTGAAGTGAAAAGGTTGAAGAGCTATAGCATATCGAGTGGATCTCGAACTCTTCAAATTCTTAGTCTGAATAGCTGTAAGAGCTTTCTGATCAGTCTCTAGAATGAAATGTGCGCCCAGGAGGAATCTTTGTAGCTTTAGAATTGACCAAACCATCGCTAACAACTCACGGTCTAAAACCGAGTAGTTCCTCTCTGCCGCATTTAGTTTTCTAGAAATGTACATAACAGGATGCAGAGTATTTGCATATTCTTGCATCAGTGCTGCTCCAATCCCAGTGGATGAAGCATCACTCCGAAGAACAAAAGTCCTATCAAGAGTAGGTAATCTTAAGATGGGAGGAGAAGAAAATATATTCTTGATTTGGTCTAGTGAAGATTGGCATTCTTCAGACCAACGGACCAGATTAGGCGAACCTTTCTTCAACAATGTTGAGAGAGGTGCCATGATCGAAGATAAATTTGGAATAAATCTCCCATAAAATTGAATTAAACCTAAGAGACTCCTAACTTGTTTCTTCGTTTTAGGAACAGAGATGTTCAGTATTTTGGAAGTATTGTGGTCTTCTGTCTTCAAGAGACCATGACCAACACGATGACCCAGGAAAGAGATTTCACCAAAACCAACAAAAGCTTTAGAAGGTTTTGCTGTCAAATTATTCTCACGTAGAGTGGACAGTAAGTCATATAACCCTAAATAGTGATCTTCCCAGGTATCACTGAAGAGACAGATGTCATCTAAGTATGCGATGACATCCGAACGATGTGACAGAATTCGACGCATCATGCGAACGAAAGTGGCAGGGGCGTTCATGAGACCAAAAGGCATAACATTCCATTGAAATAGACCCCTAGGTGTAGAAAAAGCAGTAAGAGGTTTGGCATGCTCTGCTAAAGGCACTTGCCAATAACCTTTAGACAAGTCAAGTTTAGTGAAGAATCTAGAATTAGAAAGTCTAATCAGTAGATCTTCTAACAAAGGCATCGGTTCAGCATCGAACTTTGTGACCTGATTCAATTTGCGATAATCAACGCAAATTCGTATGTTCTTATCCTTCTTCCGGACAATAACCATGGAAGAAGAATATGGTGAAGTCGATGGTTCAATTATATTTAATTGAATCATTTCATCCAATTCCTTTTCCACTTGCGACTGAAAGTGTATAGGAATAGGATACGGCCTAACCCTAATTGGATTATTGTCGGTAAGAATTATGTCATGTTCTATGACATCTGTGTGTCCAGGAATGTCAGTGAGAACATCCTGAAATGTTTGTAACATCGACGAGACTTGTCGATGTTCGTCACCAGAAAGATTAGGAGAAACAGAAACGTTTTTCCAAGATTCCGTGGAATGTAATGGAACCACTGGAAGGGGAAGGTTGACATCAGAGAAGGTAGCTTCCTCATCCTGTATGACAGACAGGGATGAATAATGACCGTGAGGTGCAGGAGCATCATCCGTTGCCTGGAAAATAGGCAGCAAATAGTCCGGACGTTCGTGAAATTCCGAAAGCATGTTTATGTGGAAAGTTTTATGCTTTCCATCAATATCGACCACATAGTCAACATCGGAAATCCGAGAGACTATTGCATACGGACCTTTCCATGCAATAAGAAGTCTATTTTCCCTACTGGGGAGTAGGACGAATGCTTTGTCACCTGGACAAAGTTGTCGTAGACATCTATTCTTGTTAGCAAACTGCCTTGCCTTCTCTTTAGCAATTTCTGATGAAGCAGTTGCTAGCTTACATGCCTCAATGATCTTTTGTCTAAGAGCAATGACATACTCATATGAGGATTGAGTTTCATCGCTAATATCATCGGCAGTGATGAGATCGTGTAATAAAGACATAGGGCCGCGTGGACGCGCGCCAAAGACAAGTTCGAAGGGAGAAAATCCTGTGTGTTCATTAGGGACTTCTCTATAGGCAAAGAGAGCCGCGGGTAAAACCCTGTCCCAATCTTGAGGATGATCTTCAGTTATCTTACCAAGCAAAGTCTTGAGCGTTCTATTCAGACGCTCAACTAACCCATTAGACATAGGATGGTAGATACTACTGAGAGATCGTTCAATATGTAAGGTAGACATTACCTGTGACATAGTGTCAGATATGAGTTGAGTGCCATGGTCTGACAATATTTCTCTGGGGAACCCCAAGCGAGAAAATATCAACCAAAGAGCATCTGCGATATCTGTAGTAGATATGCTCTTAAGAGGAATAGCCTCTGGCCAACGTGTGCACATATCGACACATGTAAGGATAAACTGATGTCCTCTGGCCGACTTGACCTTAAAAGGGCCAATAATATCTATGGCCATTTTCTGAAACGGCCGAATAGGAATGTCAGCAGCCTGGATAGGCGCAGCATGTCGTGGTCCTCTAGATTTGACCTCCTGACATACCTTGCATGATCGGCAGTAAATACGAATGTCCTTATTGACAAAAGGCCAAAAGAAAGCCGCAAGGACTCTCGACTTCGTACGGGCAAAACCCATATGTCCAGCACATTGCGAGTCATGAGCATGTTGTAATATTTGCACTCTCATGCTCTTGGGAACAAGAATTTGCGAATGTGCCGACGTAGTCGAATCTTGTACCATACGTACAAGTACGCCGTTTCTCATTGCAATCCAAGAATTTCTATTTGTATCCTGATTCGGATCACCTTTCTTCGCAAGAACGAAGAATTTTTTTAAAGAAGGATCTTCTTCTTGCAATTTTATGAAAGAGTCACGAGTGATTACTAAGTGACTATCTTGGCTATCAACTTCATTATCACTATTCAGTGAAGTTTCGGGTGTTTGTAGAGCTTGTGCTCTTGTAACTACTGCATTTGTAGCTTGCATGTTATTATCTTCCCAAGCAGCAATCTGCTGTGGGGTACACTCCCTAACTCCGTGAATACGACCAATAATAAGGTCCGCAATAGGATTAGGTAAGAGACAAGCATGCACATCTCCAGTAAAGAAAGGAGTGGCAATGCGAATTACAGCAGTAGGATATTTTTCTAGAGTGCCGCCAAATGTGACACATTTAATAACCCTTCCTGTAGCACAAGATGGATCTACAAGCGATTGTCTAACACCAATAGTGGTGCATCCGGAATCGAAAAGTAGTGAGACCGGAGTATCATTAACAAGACCCTTATGTAGAATTAAAGAACCCCTCCCGTCATGCGCAACAGCAGCAGGAAGAGCGGGAAGTGGGTGACCACAACTCAAAGTAGTTATGGTACCCGGTTCGAATAAAGTACTGCATTGGGGGCATTTGTTTGCTCTCTCAAAGTCAAAAGCAGAACCAGTGACAGCGTCAAAGTTTTTATTATCAACAACATGATTACAGGCTCCCTCAGTTTCCTGTTGTACAGCATTAGCCTGCTGATATCTCTTTTTTTGTGTTGAGATCTACCCCGACTATTATTACCTCTGAAGTTATCAGAGTTATTATTATCTCTGCAGTTATTATTGTCTCTATTGTAATTGTTATCCTGGTTCGAATTCCAGTTTCCACGATTACTATCATGTTCACATTGATGCGAACATCTATTTGTTTGGTTTGAGGTCTTCGGCAGGAATAACCTCTATTACCATATCCTCTTTTGAAATGCCTATAATTATTAGGGTGATAGTAACGAGTACTATCAGGTTGTCTCCAATTCTTCGAAGAAGAATCACCATGAAATTGATTTCCATGATTTTGACAGAAATTACCGCTACTCTTTCTATCAAAATTTTGTTGGAATCTACGAGCAAAGTTTTGACCATACGGAGCTGCCGAAGCAACTGGTAAACCTTCTTTCACCTTAGAGTTACCCATGGTTATGTGTGGGTGCGCAGTTACGTATTGGCAACAGAAATCTTCCATTTCTTTTATTGTTTTAGGTTTACGTTCATGAAGGAAAGCAAGGAAAGACTCATTGACAGACGACATGACTTTGTCTCTAAGTATTAAGTCCATAAGTCCTTCATAAGTTTTTTCCGTCTTAGATAGTTCAACCCATCGTGAGAAAGTAATGCGTATTCTTGCAATAAACTCGGAGAATTCAACTCCATTTTCAGGTAACATGTTTTTAAATTGTAGACGATAGCCGTCTTCGTTAAGCTGATATTTCTTTAACAAAGCGGCCCTGACAACCTCATAATTGTTCTTGTCAGGTTCATCCACCATATTTAATATACTTAGAGCTTTACCTGTCAGTATCCCTGATAACTGATAAACATATTTTGCTTTGTCTATGTTATGAGCTGTACATGCTTGTTCAAATCTGTCCAGATAGAACATTATGTCATCACTGGAAGGACTAAATGTTGGTAACTTAATCTTAAAAGTATCATTATTAGCCTTACCAGAAGATGAACCCTTGTTTGAATCATTACCATTACTCATGCTCGTCAATTTCAATTTTTCCAACTCTAAAGCTAAGACCTTTTCTTCATGTTCCATTTTTGCTTTTTCTTTCCTCTCATCAGACTCTCTCTGTAATCTTCTTTCCTCAGCCTGAGCCTCTTTTTGAAGTCTTTCATTTTCAGCTTCTTTTTCAAGTCTTTTATTTTCAGCCTCTTTTTCAGTCTTTTATTCTCAGCCTCTTTTTCAAGTCTTTTATTCTCAGCCTCTTTTTGAAGTCTTTCAGCTTCTAGCTGTAGCTGGAGTTTTCTCTCCTCAGCTTCTGATTCCCTTTTTTGTTTTTCCATTTCCATTTGGAATCTTTTTTCATCCACCTGCATCTGCAGTCTCTTCAGTTTCTTTTTCTGCAGCTTCTGCTTTTGTCTTTTTTCTCAGCTTCATTGCTTTATCATATCGAGCAGTTGCAAATTCTTCTAACTTATCACCAGTCTTCCCAAGCAATTTACCCTGCTCAATAAAGTGCTCAAATGTAGACATGTTGTCTAACATATGAGTCCAAAACCTGAAATAATTAACTAATTTATTTCAAACCTAAGTGTAACAAGTCTTAATTAAGCACTTGTATATTCACATCACATTATATTATCCCAGTCTCTGTGGGAAACAAGTCTCCAATCAAAGAACTTGTATATGAAATATCAACAATCAATTCTTGATCATAAGTGCACTTCTCATTCAATAGTGCACGACACTATTCATCATTCATTTATCATCAGTGTAGTAGTAACAGTGCATTAGCATAGCCCATTAACTAATTACTATAACTGTAAACAATGACTATGTAAACACATGCAGAATGTAAACATTGAAAATGTAAACAATGCAAACAATGTAAACAATAACAATGTAAACAATAACAAAGATCAGCAACAATACAAAAACGTTCGCAGAAATCAACTAAAAATAAAGCAGAAATTAATGAAATATCACAAAAAATGTGACGATATCTGCGATAGAATTAAACAAAATACATGACACCACAGTGTATAAACAAAAATGTTGTATGAAACTAAATTATAGACAAGAGTAGGCTAACAAATACAAACAAATCAAAACAAAACTAAAGAATGCGAAATAATAACGAAAACAATATTAAAACATGTCATCACAGCTAACATAAATAGCAACAGAAGTCGCTTAGCAAAAACCAGTATCGGAAATTTGCAAACCCTACAGAAAACGCTCACAATAGACGACCTCTATGACGTGGCATAATCTAACGGAGACACCACCCAACCGAGAACCCGCTGAAATATAAACATATAAATATACGAATAACATATAACATATAGAATGAGATGATACACAGAAGACTCAGCAGAAGTATAAGGGCACAGTTTACATACAAACAGGCCACTTAACTTACAGGCTTCCAATCGTAGAACAGCAGAAAAAACGGATGTCAATCAACGTCCTAAAGAGCGAAGCTCCAACGATGATGGCACATCTGAACTGCTTCCACTGCTAACACGATGGTACAAGAGCTTCTGAAATACTGTGTGTTGAGTTGTTTCGGCACTTGACCTTCTAATCCAAAAGTAAGTTGATGGAAATCGGTACTTGGCCTTCTTCAGAAAACAACCCGTTTCAACCGGCACTTGACCTTCTCAAAAAACGACAGCACTGGAACCTTGACAGCAGCAACTTGCTTGACTTGCGTAAAAGATAACAGCAGTCCGAGTTATCCGGCAACATGTAACAACGCCGGGTACTGTCAAATTCTTGTTTCCGTCAAAAAATTGAAATTTTGACTTTTACCGGGCAACGCCGAGTACTTTGAAAATTTTGAAGATGTTGACTGTCTTGAAGAATGTTAATTTCTTGAAGGATGCTGATGAATTCTTGTTGAAAATGAAGTGGGTAAGGGACCCCGTGTTTGCTGGTACCAGAATCAAACCAGCTTATGGCCACCAAATGATGCGTGATGCCATATGATGATGGATGGTATCCGCATGTCTGGTTTTGTGTAGTGTGTAGATGTGTTCAGTCAAACAATGTTCATACAACAATAACAGGGCAATCCACATAGGACGTCAGTAAACTCACGACGTATAAAGTCAATGATTCTTGTAACAGCCGTTGACGTTTTTCTTCATTATTTATTGTGGACGCCACAGTGACAAAATGGTTACGCAAATATGTAGGCACATCAAACAGTCATTATCACAGCAACATTCAATACAGCAATAGACGGTAGACAGCATTACAATGATGAGTCAGATGCATGTTATATTTCATAGTGCTGTAAATGTAGTCAGGTGAAAAAACTCCATCCTTTTCTATAACAGCCAGGAGATAACCAGATGTATGAGATCAGTTCACTCTCCTTAATCTGACTTCAGCAAGACAGACACGTCTGCCGAAGTATAAATAATGTCCTCAAAAATATCCTCTAGATAACAAAGGTTTCCAAACCTAGTTCATGTAACAAAGTAGCAAGTAATGGTCCTTGGGACATGCATCAACCGATGCAGTACAATACAGCGACATGTGAGCTGGGAAAACATCTCGTGACGACGACTTTCGAAGACAGGCTATGAATCGAAATCGCTCACGACCAAAAAATCGATAGAGTTAATGAAAAGTTAATTTACCTTGCCTTCAGGAAATACACAGAAATATTACGCCTCCCGGCATGTGGAAATACACTAGAGGTATTATCTCGAATAAACGAAATATCCATTAAGAGGACTTCACATTCCTGACAGAACAAAAAATAGCGGAGATCCCCTCTCAGCGAGGCATCTTCCTAGCTATTCAAAATCGCTCACTCCCTGGTGGGCGGAAATCGATCGACCAAGAAGCAAGACCAGTCATGCGCAGTCCAGCGCAAAATGACCACAGCTCAGAACTTAAGACGCAAGGACCTTTACTACGAACCAGCGTAAGAATGATTACCTTAAAAGGATAACCCAACAGGTTGCCAACCGTTTTTCTGAGAAAACGGCCTAGCATAGCAAACTTAACTGCATTCAATACCAACGCGAGGAGACAACTGCTTACCGAGAAAAGTGACTATAAATTTCAAGCAGTTGTTGCCCTTGCGTTACAAAATATATATTGTAATAAAACGATGTTGCGAGAATTTCTCACGCAACAAAAATGTAGTCCATCTTATTCCTCTTAGACTGCCCTCTGTTATCTGGCGCATCATCTAGTCTATGACTGTTAAAAATAGAGTGGTTGATAAGGGGCATCCCTGTCGTACTCCTGTCTTCACCTCAAAGGTTAGGTTGCTCTGCCCAACACTAAACGTAAAGTTGGCATAGAGGCTTTTTATGATTGACACTATGCAGCTTGGAATTCCATAAGCCCCAAGTATTTTCCATAAATTCCATAAACTGTCCCTATGTAAACTGTCAAAAGCCTTTTCAAAATCAACGAAATTAATGTACAGCTGTCTTTGCCATTCTGAGCACTGCTCTATAATGTTCCTGAGAGTAAATATATGATCTACGCATCTTCTGTTCTTTATATATCCAGCTTGTTCTTTCCTCAGTTTGTGGGCTACTGCTTTTGAAATTCTCTGTATAATTATCCTGCCTATTATTTTGCTGGGAACTGAGAGAAGAGTGATTCCTCTCCGATTATTGCAGTCTGCAAGATCTCCCTTCTTGGGCAATTTGACAATTATTCCTTTGTTCCACTCTGATGGTTTTGTCCCTGTTTTCCAGACTTGTGCATATAGTGGTTCTAATAGTTCTGCTGCTAGCTCATGGTCTGTCTTAAATAGCTCTGCATTTAAGTTATCACGGCCAGGAGCTTTTCCATTCTTTAACCCTTTGATTGCTGTGATGATTTCTTCTTTTCGTGGAATGTCAAGTATTAACATCTAGATCGTTTTCAGCCTCAGGAACATTCAATTGTGTCTCTGGTGGTTCCTTGTTCAGAGTTTCTCTGAAGTGCTCTGCCCATCTTGTTTCCTGTCCCTCTGCTGTCGTGATGAGATTTCCTTGCTTATCTCTTACTAATATAATATTGTTTGCACCTCGTTTTCCGCTGATGAATTTAGTTATTCTGTATACTGTGCTTTGTTCATTTCTCAGTGCTGCCTCTTCTGCCTGTCTTGCAAGATCGTCTAGGAAATTCCTTTTGTTGGCTCGGGTTTGGCGTTTAACTTCCTTGTCCAGCTGACTGTACTGTTTGCTATATAGTTGCTTTAACCTGGGGGACTTCGCTTCTGTTTTCTTTCTTTTCATTTCCTTCCTCATCGTTATGGTGTTTAATGTTTCTGGTGTTATCCAGTCTTGCTTCTTCCTTTCCTGGAATCCTAAGCATGATTTGCTGCTTTCCTTATATATCGTTGAAATAGTGTTGAGTTTCTGGTATATATCATCAGTCAATGTCTTTTCCTGACTTTTGGCAAATTCATATCGTTTCTTTATGTAAGCCGCAAAAGCTTTTCTGGTAAGGGGGTCCTTCAATTTGCTGAGGTCAAACCTTTTCTGTGTAGTTACAGTTGGTCCAGCCCTTCTTATTTTCACTTTCAGTTTTGCTACTACTAAATGGTGATCACTTCCCACATCTGCACCTCTTCTTACCTTCACATCTTGTAATGCATGTCTCCATCTACCGTTAATCATGATGAAGTTTATCTGGTTTCTGTCCCGACCCTTTGGTGATTCCCATGTTAATTTGTGAATTTCTTTGTGTAGGAAAAGTGTTCCTCCAATGACCAAATTGTTAATGCTACAGAAACTTATTAATTTATCCCCATTTTCGTTTGCTGTTCCGCTGCCGCATTTCCCCATTACTCTTTCATTATGTGTATTGTGTGTACCAGCTTTCGCATTGAGGTCTCCCATTACTATAATAAGATCATATTTTGGTGTGTCTTCCATTTCTTTCTGCAGTTGTTGATAGAATTCATCCTTGACCTCTTCATCGCTGTCATTCGTTGGTGCGTAGCATTGTATTATTGTAGTATTGGTGAATCTCCCTCTCAATCTTAATCTTATCAGTCTGTTGTTGATGGGTTTCCATTCCAGTAATGTCCTTTCTATTCCTTTCTGTAGAATAATGGCTACGCCTTCATTGTGCTGTCCATCCTCTCTTCCAGAGTAAAGTACTGTTTCTCCGGTTGCTGTTTTAACTTGTTCTGCCCTTATCCATCTGCTCTCGCTTATCCCTAGAATGTGTAACCTATAGTTTCTCATTTCTGCCGTGACCTGTTTTAGTTTACCCGTCTCGTTCATTGTCCTGACATTCCAAAATCCTATTCTTGTATCATGTTTTGCGGTCAGGACGTCCATTTTCATGTCAGTGGCTTCCTTTCGGCTTTCACCACTGACAGTCATACAAGCCTCAGACTCCGGATGTCCGTCCCGCAGCAAAGTTTGTTCATTTGTTGTTGTTTCCGTAACTTCATTACTTTTTACATAGACAATGGTGTCAGCCCTGTACTAAAACCCCCAACCTGGAGGACAGGGTGTCTGCTTTAGTCTGACCCCTGCCCGCGCAAACCTGTCCAGCTTGGTAGAACCTTCCAGGAGTAAAACTCCCGCTGGCATAGCTCTGGCGGTAATCAGGGTACGCAAGCCGCCATACCTCGACAAGGTATTGACACCGGTGATGGCAATTACCTGTCTTGTTAGCGGATTATTACCTGTGTCAAGTCTCAAGCAAGAAGACTCAAGCTTTTCCTGTAAATAACATGCATAATTTTCCAATGAAAAATTTCTTTGAATAAACCCCACCAAATCACGCATGATTGTAACTACTGGCCGACATTCTAGATGTAAACATAACAACTTTTCTGATTTGAGCCTGGTCTAATAGTAAACAACAACGTGTGTGGGACGAAAGTTGCAATATAACTTGAAACTTTAGTCGGTTGAAAGCACTGTGAAACTCAACTCGCCAAGAGACCAGCCAGACAGCCAGAGTAAAGAATAAGATCAGAATTCCATATATCGGACCGGACCTTGTTTGATCATCTTGAGGACTTATATATTTCCCAGGAAAACTCTACCTTTATTAACACGGAAAACCTGAATCCTAGGAATCTAAACACGAAATCAGAGTGGGAACTTATTGTAAAGCAACAACCCAGAACACATGGAAGAGGCATCTTAAACAAGTTGCCTTAACTATTTCTCTGAGCCAGAAGCCAGCCTGTGATCCCAATTACAATTTTGGGTGAGTTGTACATTTATAATTCTATATTTTACATTATTAACACGTGAAATAACTTGTATATTGTGACGTGTGAATATTAATATGTGAAAACTGCTAGTGAATGTCCATATCATACGAGGCTGGCAACCTCAGCTTATAGAATGATGATTTCATGAACCACCACTGCAAGGGCTAGAGACTGCTTTATGCGAGTTTCTTATAGAAAACTAAAAGCAGAGGTAGTTCCAAGTTCCATATGGAGCAAGGAGTGAATGATGAGAGAAATGATGCACATACTTATTATATTGTTAACCTATTCAACCGATGTAGAGGTAAATGTAAACCTCCTTAATCTAAATGTAATGAAATTTTTCCGTTCACTGGGATTAAGATTATTCTCAGAGAGGGTAAAGTTATGAGGTAGATGGAATGGTGGAATGAAAAGAGGGGGGTACATGAGTGTGTGTCAGGAAAACGCAATACTCAAGAGGGTGTTTGGTCTCTTCTTTTGTGACACTAGTCGGTTGTACCAAATGAGGGTACTATCTCTGGAGCAAGTGAGAGTATAAGTGGCATGAAGTCGACATTAGACACCATCAACAGACAGGCCTTAGAGATGTGGGACCAGCTTTGTCATTACTCCCTGATGCTTCTTGGAACGTGTCACAACTTTCAGACTTGACCGGTGACGATTGAACCAGTCACCTATCTGCAAAGAACCAAACATCAGCGGGAGCAGAACCATCAAACTAAGTAAATCTTAAAAGCTGCCAAGTGAACTGTCCATTTTTCGAAAACCATAACATCACCCTGTGATGAGTAATTTTTTTAAAAGAATTGTTCATTTTAAACTGCTAAACATAATTGATTATTAAATTTGTTGTTTGTGTATATGCAAATTTAACGTTCATTTAATCATTTTGAATATGCAGCACCTGTATGTCTCTGCCATCTTAAATACACTTAAAACAGAGCTACTAAATTAAGATTTCGCTGAATTAAATCAGCTGGGGGCTTGAACTAGCTAATTATAAGACAATCCTTCACAAACGTTGACAGCAGATACTAAAGTTAACTTTGCTGGGACTCATTCGGCATTGTTCTTGCTTTCTGAATATCTTGTGAAGGTCCCCTCGAGGTAGAAGCATCATTATCCTTCTATCTACAACTCTGCCAAGAGTAATCTTGTGCGAAGGTAGACACCTTGGAAGACCCACATTAGATACTCTAGGTTTAGATCACTGTTGGACCACGACTGCAGAGCCAAGGGGAGGCAACCTGTGACACCAAGTAGACGTCTGACAGTGTACGATAAAGAAGTTATATTCATGTTCAGTATTACAACTGTCATTAATCATGACTGTGACCCAAAAAAAAAAAAAAAAAGCGAATAACAACGTATCTCAAACATGAACTATTCTACCCTAGTTCACTATTCGTAGACACAAGATAGTTCTTCAAATCTCCGCTCTATGTAAATCTCCCTGTTTAAAAATTACAAAAGTTGACAGGCATTACGGCAAATGATTCAATTCAAAAGAAGCCATAACTTATTTTCATGGATTGAAAAAAAAAAAAGCCTTCTTGGGAGGAAACGGAACACACGGTGGTTATAAATATATGTTACATGTACTTAATGCAGAACTATTCAGCAGCGGTGTACTAATTCATAACAGCGGTGAGGCAGAATGATCTATGTTCGTCTTGAACTAGCAGACCATACACGATTTTTTAGACTAGTTTGCATTTTTTAACACGGTGTTTAGTTTCGTTGTTGTTCTCCCTCAAAGTCGTATGCTATTAAACGCTGCTATAGGTGTTTAGAGCTATGGGCGTGGTTGTCATTCATAGCGCAGATATCAGCTTAGAGAACAGAGATATCGATTTGGAATATCCTTATGAGAATTAGAGCTTAAGTATGAGATAAGAAACCCGCCGGATATGAGATTTAGGGTGCAGATATGAGATTAAAGTACTCTTAGTGTGAGTTGTGGAGTATAGAATGCACTTTGCTGTACTCGTAGTAATGTCAGTTTAGAGTTTTTGAAAAAAGTAAAGATAAAGGAACTCTCGTATCAGAAACTGCCGTAGGGGAGAGATGTGTTAAAGACTTCACTATACTAGGTCCAGCTAATGTTTATGAGGTGGAGTAACATGTTCCCTTCTTCGCTACCTTTGTCTTACTTAACTCAAGAGAAGAGTCAGGTACCCGTTTACAGCTGAGTAGACTGGAGCGTGACGCTACCAGGTGTAATTCCCGGAACCTGGTAACTGTGCTGCGAGAGGAGAGCGTTCTAAATTCTCAGCCTATTGGGCGCTCCCTCTTAGATTACCCACCATATTAAAGCTTAAATACGCTTTGCCAAACGTCTGCATAGAGCAGCGGCAGGAAAACCAGGAGCTGCGAGGATCTACTTCAGAAACACTGAGCTGTCTAAAGACACCACCTTGTTAAAATCATATCTGTTTTCGGATTTCAGAGTATTTGGAATTCTGGAACAAGTACAACTTATATGTAAGTTCCATCTCTTTACAATTTTGTCGTGGGGATTTTTAACGTGCTCAACTTGCAAACGGTAATTCCTTTTTTTTCGCCCCTTTGCAAGAAGGCTAAGCATCCGATCTGACACTAGGCGGAGTATGACATCTTTATATCCACCAGCTCTGAAAATAAATTTCCATAAATTATATTCGTTCTTCTGGGAATCGAACATGGTACCTTTAGAATTCAAGGCGAACGCCATACCCCTTAACCACTCCGACCCCCAAAGGATGGATGGGTTTGAAAAAAAATCGAAAAAAGGTGATTCGTCTTACGAGGACAAAGGACAAAGAAAATAGTCTACGTTACGGCCACAAGGCCTTCGTCATGAAAGGAAAGAAAGTGAAGGCTAGATAGGACACATAAAAACTAAATAAAATAAAAACTGGGTACTTCCCTGAAGGCAAGAACCGAAATTATATCAAAATCGCTGTCCTGTTGATAAGCGCGTGGCTGAACAGACAGCGACTTCCGCCGCCGGATGTACACAATGCATACTAAGAAACTAAAAAACGAAACCGGAAAATAAACTACCCAACGTGATAAAAGTGGGGACTGGAAATAATAAGGGACAGAATGAGTGGGAGATAAATAAATATGAAATAAAAAAATGTATATGGCATACAAATAGAAGAATAGGATAAGAGTGGAAAGAGTAAAATAGAGCAAGAGAGGAGAGGGTGACCTCAGACAAAGGTGTGAAAAGTGTTGAGACCGGCTGGTTTTAGACACCCCATGCGGTGGATAAGACGGTTCTCAAGCTGTTCTCGGCTGGCAGTGTCAGAGGAGCAGGATCGGATCGCTGTGACCTGGATGTCGATGGGACCATGGTGGTCAGGACCATTGAAGTGTATAGCAACTGGTGTTGACTTTTGCTGAGCGATGTCATTTAAGTGCTGGCTGAATCTGTCCCCAAGTCGTTTGCCTGTTTGGCCAATATAGGTTTTGCAGCAACGTTTACATATGATCGTATAAATGACATTGCGCGATTCACACGTGAAGCTACTAGTGATGGTGTACGTAGCCTTAGGAAAGGACACCTTCTGGGTTGAGATGACATACTTTCACGTGTTGCATCGTGTCCGACCACAGGGTAGTGTGCCAAAGTGAGTGGCATTCTCCTTTGGGAGACGGCTGTGAACAAGAAGATCCTTCAAGTTCTTGTCACGTCTATATGCCACCAAAGGTGCTTCACTGAATACTTTTTGGGTCAGAGGCTCTGCTTGGAGGATAGGGAGGTGGCGGAAAAGGATCTGTTTGACAGTAGTACTGTGAGGGTGATGGGTCAAGATTAATTTGACTCTATCCGAAGTGGATTTATGGTGAGGTTTGAGGGCCTCCAGACGAGAGATGGGGAGCACACGTTGGAGAGCAGAGGTGAGAACATGTTCTGGATAAAGTCTGTTACGGAAAAAATCCAACATCTCATTTGCTCGTAAGTGGAAGTCATCGTCGTCTTGGCATAAACGGCGGAGGCGGAGAAGTTGTGAAAAAGGAAGGGAGTCACGACAAGCCCGAGGATGAGAAGAGGTATACAGGAGGTAGCTGTGGGCATCTGTCGGCTTGTAGTATACTGAGGTATTAAGGCCGGAGGGCGTGATAGAAATAGTAATGTCAAGGAAGTTGACAGATACTGTGGAGACGAGGGAGATGAACTTGATGGTGGGGTGAAAGTGGTTCACAAAGTCGATGAAGCGGTGTAAATCAGTCTCAGACATATCTGTGAGACCTATGCCATCATCGATATATCTGCGGTAAAACCCAGGGAAAGGACCGGAGTATTGTTGCCATATCTGATGCTCCAAGTGGCCCATGAATAGACAGGCATAGCTGGGACCCATCTTCGTTCCCATGGCAACACCGCTAATTTGGTCAAAAAACTGACCATTGAATTCAAAGGAATTCAGTTGAAGGACCAGTTCAGCAAGACGGAGAAGAGTGACAGTGGATATAGAAGGGCAAGTGCGTTGGTCCAGAAAAAACTGAAGAGCTCGGAGACCATCAGAGTGGGGAATAGAGGTATACAGAGAGCAGACGTCCAGCAAGAAAAGACGGTAGGAGCGGTCTGCTGGGAGTCGGATAGAGGAGAAAGTTGTAAGAGCGTGATTGGTGTCTTTGATGAAGGAGGGAAGATTCACAACGATAGGCTGGAAAATGCTATCGAGAAAGTCAGAAATGTGTTCAGTAGGACAAGAACAGGCTGAGACAATAGGTCTTCCAGGGTTTTCGATCTTGTGAATTTTGGGGAGCATGTAGAATACAGGCTTGCCCAAAGAGCTGTCATGAATCCTGAGATGAGATGCTTCGGGAGGAAGATCATTACTAGTGATAAGCTGTTTAATCGTGTTGTGTACAATGCGATTGTTAGAGACAGTCGCATCGCTGGTCCTGGACCTGTAAAAAGAGCCATTGGTCAACTGGTTTTTACCTTCACTTAGGTACAAGTCCTTCTGCCAGACGACAATGGCTCCTCCCTTGTCAGCCGGTTTGATGACAATGTCGTCTCTACGGCGAAGAAGGGAGAGAGCACCAGACTCCGCCGAAGTGAGATTGGAATAATGCAATCTACGAGGGCGGAGCTGCTGAATGTCATGGATGGTGTTCTTGATATACAGGTCCAGGGCATGAGAGGCTCCAGGTTTAGGTGTAAAGGGAGGTTTAGTAGAGTCAGAAAAGCGTGCGAAGATGTCGGATTCAGCCTGAGACTGCGGAGTGCTGTCTTTCTCTCTAAAATGGAGCTTCAGCCTCATGCGACGGTGAAACCGATGAACATCCTGGAGGAGATTGTATTGGTCTAGGGTCGGACGAAGAGGAACAAATTTTAGGCCCTTACTAAGAACAGAGCGCTCTCCCTCAGAGAGGGGTAGATCTGGGGGGATGCAGACTACCTGAGTGCATGATGGAGTGGAGGATGGAGGGGTAGCTATGGGGGTAGGGATGAGACGGGATAGTTTATGGTGTTTAGACGTGGAAAGGAACTCATGCAGCTGCCGGTTCAGTGTGTGGATAGTGGTGCGTATCATAGAATAGAAAGGGAAGTTGTTGGAGGTGAGACAACGTAAGCGAAGCAGAAGCTGGGTTTGTTGGGCACTAAGGTCTGATAAAAGGCGGGAGTGACTGGCGGCCACTACGCGCATACGTTGAAAGCCACATCTGGTCTCAATTCGTTGTAGGAGACGTTGTTCCCTAGGATTGAGTGTACCAGCAGATGGATGAAAATTGGAAGAAAATCCATTAGGAAGAATTTTGTGGTGGAGGCAGGTGTGAATAAAGTGGAGATGGGAGGTGAATCTAGTTTTCTTGAAAGTAACGAACGCAAAGTCAATAGCGACACGGGATATATCAGGAGGTAGGGAGCTAAAGCTGGTGGTAACCGACACACGGAGAGAGTTGATAAAATATTTCAGCGAGGGCATAGTGGGGAAAAGTAAAACGTCCAGAAAATAAAAAACGTAAAATATGAAATAAATAAAATATAAGACGCTGAAACAATAAATAAATAGGGTAGATTGCGGACTATTTTCTTTGTCCTTTGTCCTCGTAAGACGAATCACCTTTTTTCGATTTTTTTCAAACCCATCCATCGTATTCCACGTCTTACCGCAGTTCCCCTCCACTTCCTCGACCCCCAAAGGCCGCTGCCCTGGCAAAATAAAAATAAAAACTACAAACCCAACCACCACAAAAATAATTATAGAATGTGTGATTCCTGTATACACACATTGGGATTCTAGCCGGTGCTACGGAGTTCGTGCACTGTGCTGAGATCCCTCCCTGTGTGATCTAAGGGAGGAGATCAGAGCACTGATGGAGTTGTCCGTGTGTAATGAAGATAGTCCTTAAAACCAATCCCAACTGTCACCTCTGCTGGACGATCTTATTCCTGCACTTCTATCAACAGAGTGCTTTAAAACTCAAACACATGTTATCGAATGTTACCTTCACTTTAAAACTCAAACACATGTTATCGAATGTTACCTTCACTTTAAAACTCAAACACATGTTATCGAATGTTACCTTCACTTAAAAAAAAGAGCTTTCATATATCATGCAGTTCACAACTAAAGTGAGTTTTACTAAACCAGCTCATGAGTTTTCACAGAGGACATAGACAAGAATATTTAATCCAGAGGATTCCCCGTTTTTTTTAAAATGACGCTGAAAGAGAGCTTGTCTGAACTGTCTCTCTCTCTCGCTCTCTCTCTGTCTTTCTCCCTCTCTGTCTCTCTCTCTGTCTCTCTCTCTTTCTCTCTCTCTATCTCTCTCTCTCTCTGTCTTTCTCTTTCTATCTTTCTCTCTCTGTCTCTCTCTGTCTCTCTTTCTCTCTCTCTGTCTCTCTTTCTCAACTTGTCTGTGTTTCTCATAACTTTTTCTTGTTTATTTCAACATACTTGTTAGATATTTTTTTGTAAACCGATGTTAAAATGTGTCTTATGCCTTTTCTTTCTCTCGTTCTCTTTCTCTCTCTGTCTTTATATTTCTCTCTCTCTCTCTCTCTGTCTCTCTGTCTCTCTCTCTCTCTGTCTCTCTTTCTCTCTGTCTTTCTCAACTTGTTTGGTATATTTATTGTTAAGTGTATTTCAAACTTTTAAAAAAGGCTTGTAACATTCTGTTCCCTTCCGGCAACAAGACATCTGCCTGTGTCACAAATAAAGTTTGCTAATGTAGAAGTCCCACAGTCAAGTTATAAACAGCTGTTCCCTGAGTAAACAATTACCAGCAGTTTTCACTGTGGGTCGATAATCGTCCGTGCCAAATAAGACATTAAGACCAACAGTGCTGTTTGTTTAGGTATCTTATTACCATCCGATAAACTCTTTTTTCATAACACCTGCACAGTGAGTAAACATTGGTGAGTTATTTCTTGTCGGTACGTGATAATTTACACTCTATATTCGACGTAGACGAAACCGGTGTGTAAACAGTAAGGTCGTTCAACTCTGAAACAAGCGCACTTTATTTTGCCATATAATGGGATGTATTGTCTTCAGACATATCATTCAATCATCAGAAACTGAAGCGGAGACATCTCTGAAAGAACACTGAAAAGAACCACTTGTTTTGTCATAACAACACCTGATAGTATGTAATCGTCTGTTTTATTTCTATTTTTTTGTGTGTTAAATTTACTTCTTAGTTACAAAACAAAAAAGACAACTAATTTTCGTTAGGATACCATAAATATCTTTAAAAATATCTGTTTTTTCGTGTGTTAAGATGTTAAAAATATTTAATAACATTATAAAAAGGTTTAGTTGATTGTTTGTATTCGGTACTCTGTGTTAAGATGTTAAAATAATTATTTCTATTTAATAGCATTATAAAAAGTTTTAGTTGTTTGTGTATTCGTTAAGTATGTTCTGTGTTAGGGTGTTAAATTATTTCTGTTTAATAAAATTATAAAAAGTTTTAGTTGATTGTTTGTATTCGGTACTCTGTGTTAAGATGTTAAAATAATTATTTCTATTTAGAGAATATATAAGTTTTAGTTGCTTGTTTATGCGTGTGTTGTGTTAGGATGTATATCTTTAAAAATATAAGTGTTTTCGTTAGGATACCATAAATATCTTTAAAAATATCTGTTTTTTCGTGTGTTAGGGTGTAAAAATATTTAATAACATTATAAAAAGGTTTTAGTTGTTTGTGTATTGTATTAAATATTTAAACAAAAAGATATGTCTGTGTTAGGTTGTAAAAATATCTCTGTAGGCGAATATCTGTTTCAAAATAGTCTATCTGTGTTAACTCAGATACTAAATTTTTATTTTTTATCTTGACATAACATATTTTTTTATAAGACTTAACCGCTTATGTACTAGGAAAAAAGACTAAATCTTATCCGTGTTGTTATTTATGTGAGATTACTCAACCTGGATTTCAACTGATGGTGCAATACTACAAACTAAACTCGAGCGTGATGAATATTTTTTTTTCACATAATAAAGAAAATTAAAGAGAACATAGCATATTTTTTAACAGTACTATACATGTAAAAATATAGAGATAATACAATCAACATATTACATTAAGTCTTCCTGATTGAAACACGTTCATATTTATATCTCCATTATTTTAAACAACAGAGCGTAACTTGTCTCGCGAGCATGTCACAGGTTGGGTTTTTTAATCGATATCTTTCTGACAGGGCGCGAGGGGGGATTTTTTCCACCTAGAATAAGAAATAACACTGTGTTTATTCTCTCTCTCTCTCTCTCTCACTCTTCTCTCTGTCTCTCTCTCTTTCTTTTTCTCTCTATCTCGCTCTCTTTCTCTCTATCTTTCTCTCTCTCTCTCTCTCTCTCTCTCTCTCTCTCTCTCTCTCTCTCTCTCTCTCTCTCTCTCTCTCTCTCTCTATTTAACTGATTGTTACATATAAGACTGTGTTTATTCTCTCTCTCTCTCTCTCTCTCTCTCTCTCTCGCTTTTCTCTTTCTATCATTCTCTTTCTCATTCTTTCTTTCTCTTTCTTTCTTTCGTTCTATCTTTCTCTGTCTCTCTCTGTCTTTCTTTCTCTCTCTCTCTATTTAACTGATTGTTACATATAAGACTGTGTTTAGTAGTAGGGAATGGCGGAAACGGTTAGTATTCTGGTGGAGCCGATGGTGGAGCGCTGGTGGAGCATGACTTTTATATAGCAAAAAAATGGCGGCGCGCTGGTGGAGCGCATGACTTTTATATAAGGGAAATGTGGTGGGGCAAGATGGCGGACTTGAGCTAACAAGGGGAGGTTATTTTTATATAACAAGAAGAGGCGGGGCAAGATGGCGGACTTGAGCTAACAAGCGGAGGATATTTTTAGATAACAAGAAGAGGCGGGTAAAGATGGCGGACTTGAGATAACAAGAAGACGATGTTTATATAAGGAAAATGTTGTAAGATGGTGGTTTTTTATATATTATTGTTTTTAGTATAGCCAACGTAGGTAGTGGCTGTGTTAGACAAACAGTTTGAGACTTTTAGATAATAGGGAGACAATAGGAAGACGATATATATTTACATAATAGGGAGATATATGTATACGTTATATTTAGACAAACAGTTATACAAACAGTTATACAAACAGTTATACAAACAGTTAGACATATATTGAGACATACAATTAGACGATATATAGGTAACAAAAAAAGCGGTTTAGTTAATATAGTTTTTATTTTTTCAAATACTAAAGGGCAACTCTCAGCCGCTTGGTAGGTTTCTTCTTCTTCTGTGGTAGATTAGGGACATCGGTCAGGTCTGTGGTAGGAAACCAACTAGGTTCTGGTGATATCGGGGATTTAGAGTTCATGATTTCGTCAAACAGGTTAGTGGAAGTAGGCTTCTTCGGGGGTATGACATCGGTCAGGTCTGTGGTAGGAAACCAACTCGGTTCTATTGGTTGGTAACAGCTGGAATTGATGTACTGATCAAACGTGGTAGTGTTAGTAGGATAGGTATCCGTGCTTGGTGGCTGTAATCGGTCAAATTCGGCGAGTATTTCGCTCTGTAATGTCAATAAATGGTCAAACTCAGATCGAGTTAACGTAATGCCGTGTTTGGTAGGAAATTTGAGGTAGGATTCACCAAAATATCTTCGCACGTGCAGTAAAGGTTGGCCTCGGTAAACACTTACAGACGCAGCCTTCAGACCACTAGCCAAAGGTTTAAGCATTTCATCACTTCTCTTGATGTAGACCCAGTTGGTGGGAGCAGTCATTTTCAACGAGATATATCTAGTGTGTTAATAAAGTGTCTTCCAAGTGTTTATATCGTATAATCTGGGTTTTTTAAGCGTGCCCTAGCTAGGATTTGATTCGTCGAACATCGAGCGTGTGTTAGGCAGGACGTGATTCGTCGATGTACAGCGTGGGAACAACGACACATGGCTGTATTGTCGTGAGGGAAAAAATACACCTGTCTATTGATTTCGTCCCTTGTTTGTCAAAGTGGGGTTGAGTTTCACTAGCCAGGGTCTGACTAAGCGTGTAATTAATCGATCGTTGGCGTGTTGTCTAGCCGAAAATGGTAGTAGGACCCGCTGTATAGTACCACCTCGTGTTTTGATCAAGATGAAATAAATGGCGTAGAGCCCGCAAACGTTGGTGACTACATCTTGTAAATGTCTGGGGTTGTAGTTAACAGGTCGAGTAGAGTTTCTGGCTATAAAATTAATCAGGTCCGAGTGTGTAGGTGGTAGGCCAAAAGAATCAAAATATTCAAAAGTACCAAGTCCGTTATAATATAGGGCGACCCAGTGGTCACCGGGGCGATAGCTAGGATCAGTGTTGATGACGAAAGCAGCCGTCTTGGTCGGATCGATGCGTAGAGGTAATTGGTCACGAGCTAACACTTTAACGAGCCCAGTTCGTTTAACAAATATGTCCGACAGGAGGATGGTGCGTATCTCGTCTGTATTCATTGTCTAAGTGGTGTAGTCTGTCAAAACTTGGCGCGATTTCGAGATCTCCAAGATCGAGTCTTGCTCGGCGTAGACGAGAACCTGTAATGGTTCGGGTGTGACCTCGGCGAATTTAAGTTCTACTGAGACTGGCCCCGACTTGGCCATCTCAAACTGGTCACCGTCTAGTAGACTGGGGGTGAGGTCAAAGGCGTATAAGGCGTAACCGTGCTTAAAATGTCTATACTCGAGATCGTTGCCCGCGTCTTTTCAAATCAGTCCCATAGCTAGATTCGTCCCGAAGAAGGCTCTCACGTACTGATTGTGCTCATAATCCATGGACAAAGGCTTGCCACTGACGGTTCTGCCATCCGCGCTGACGTTCAAATATATCAGACCAAAGGTAGCGAAATTGAACGGATTAGCCGTGTACGACCCGTTAAAAGCGGACGAAGTGACTAGTCCAATCACGATCCGTGTAGGTGTTTGACTGAGAAACAGATTATCCTGCATGTGCGATAGCATACCTCTAGGGATAGAGAAAGTTTTTAGCACAACGCGTTTCAAGGGGTACTTGGCATTACCTCGCACCACGGCTTTCTCGTGGGCTAGCGAGACGGCGGGATTTAATTTAGCTTTCCGGACAACCAAGGCCGCATAAGTTATAATAGATTTATATCCAGCGGTGGGGTCGTGTCCCAGCACGCTGAAGGCATCTTTAGACGGGGTGAGTTTTACTTTAACTGTCACACCATTTAACAGGTAACGATCTTGAGCAAAGATATCTGAATGTAAACGACCCATCATATCAATCTCCTGAGAACCAGCCGCTATATGTCGACGCAGTCTTAACCCATTGTTATTGTCACCAGTTGTGTATGTGATAAAATTTGGCGTGTCTTTGTAAAACAGAGCCGATGTCAGATGGCCTCGTTTGGGTTCCTCCCCGTAATTCAACGTGGCTTCGATGTAAGCTCTATAAGGGTAGGTGTTCTCGCTGGGTGTAAGCAGCGTATCGTTCAGTGAAACGTCGACTTGGGAGAATAAACTGTGCAGGTAATAGTTGATCGGGGCCACCTCTGCGTCAGCGGGTAATGCGCCGCCATTAGCTAACGTAACTTTGGCGCGCACGTGTAGAAAAGTATTGAACAAGTCTAGATATTCCTCACCGTTTCCCGAAATTACAAATTCCACCGGGGCTCCGGGGGCTAAGGCGGCCAACGGATGTATCTCCACAAATTGTCCCTCTTCTACGGCTGTCTGCGTTGGTGGTACGCTAAACAAATCTAGACCACTGTGAAGACATTCGCACGAGTTGGGGTGAATAAGCGCCATCATTCAAATATATCAGAGTACCTTCGCTTCTTCTGGTGAGAATGAGAAGGTCGAGCTCGGTTACGGCGTTTTATGCGTTTCGGCTCGCCAGGTGGGGCAGCTCTCGTTTTTCTTTTCCTTCTAAGTCTGCTGCCCGATTGATTAGTGGTGAGGTGTTCAACCGCTCCCTGTAATAAACGTTGACCAGATTCTTTCGCTCGTTCGCGAAATGCCTCGCCAACATTTCTGCCGGCTAACGCATCGCTCGCGACCTGTAGACCGGTCCCAAGCCCTTCTCTGAGTAAAGCTTTGCCTCCAGTTTTTAACCACGGGAGAACCATACGACCGAGCCCGCCGAAAAAACTACCCAAACCATGGCCTCTTTGACTTCTGCCTCCGATAAACACTGGCATCCCGTGGCCAGCTTGGTTGCAGTAAAACTCCTCATAGATTTTGGGGTTTCGTCGGATGGGTACGTGTCTGACCATTTTTTCTAGTCAAAATCAAACCGTCTGTGAGTTCGGAAGTGTAGTGTCAACACCGAAGCTCCGCTAGTGAATGGGATAGTCTTACCCTGATCGTTAGTTAAAAGGATTTCCACCGCGTCAAACGAAAAACGGCTCAGGGGTACGTAGTGGGGTTTGTCGTAAATCCTGAAAACAGAAGCATTAGTCCTATCCAAAATAGGCACAATCCGTAACAAAGAGACAGAGGCATCTCCAACCGGTCTCGCCGCTACGAGATCGCAGTACACGTACACATTTTTCATGTCGCTATCGATTTGTACTTCAGTCTCACCTCGTAGTATTGGGTCGATGTCTGTGGCGAGTGAGGCAGGAAAACCTAACATGTGTTTCAACGTCTCGCTAATTCTAACTTCAACCTCCGGATCATACAGATTCAAGGTGGACTTATTATTGTTAAAATGGAATCTAACTCGGGCTTTTTCATCCACATCCGTGGCTAAAAGCAAACGATTCAACTCGTCGATCAGCGTGTCGGGTGATGTGTATAGACCAGCTGGTAACGTGAGTAGTATAGAATCATCTTCTTTGTTGGGAAAATAATGTAGCCATACTGATGACGCCCAATTTATATTATGATTGAGTAATTGGCCGCCAAATGACGCGTGCACCATGAGGTGAGTGATGGTGCCCGTGGTCTGGTTTTGTGAAGTGTGTAGATGATGTACAGTCAAACAATGATCATACAAAAACAGGGCAATCCATACAAAGACGTCAGTTAACTCACGACGTATAAAGTCAATGATGCTTGTAACAGCTAGTGACGTTTTTCTGTATCATTTATTGTGGACGCCACAGTGACAAAATGTATACGCGAATATGTAGGTACATCAGACAGTCATTATCACAGCAACAATGTCAGTATAGCAATGGACGGTAGACAGCATCATAATAAAGGTGATTCACAGGCATGTCAATACATTATAAGGCTGTAATGTAGTCGGGAAAATTCTCCATCCCTTTCTATCTTAGCCAGAAGATAACCAGATGTATGAGATCAGTTCACTCTCCTTAATCTGACTTCAGCAAGACAGACACGTCTGCCGAAGTATAAATAATGTCCTCAAAAATATCCTCTAGATAATAAAGGTTTTCCAAACCTAGTTCATTTAACAAAGTAGCAAGTAATGGTCCTTGGGACATGCATCAACCGATGCAGTACAATACAGCGACATGTGAGCTGGGAAAACATCTCGTGACGACGACTTTCGAAGACAGGCTATGAATCGAAATCGCTCACGACCAAAAATCGATAGAGTTAATGAAAAAGTTAATTTACCTTGCCTTCAGGAAATACACAGAAATATTATGCCTCCCGGCATGTGCAAATACACTAGAGGTATTATCTCGAATAAACGAAATATCCATTAAGAGGACTACACATCCCTGACAGAACAAAAAAATAGCGGAGATCCCCTCTTCAACGAGGCATCTCTTTCGCCATTCCAAAGCGCTCCCTCCACTAGTGGTGGGCGGAAACCGATCGACCAAGAAGCAAGACAAGTCATGCGCAGTCCAGCGCAAGATGACCGCAGCTCAGACTTAAGACGCAAGACCTTTACTACGAACCAGCGTAAGAATGACCAAAAGGATAACCCAACAGCCAACCGAGAAAACGACCTAGCTAGCAAACTTAACTGCATTCAATACCAACGCGAGAAGACAAATGCTTACCGAGAAAAGTGACTATAAATTTCAAGCAGTTGTTGCCCTTGCGTTATAAAATAGATATTGTAATAAAACGATGTTGCGAGAATTTATCACGCAACATATCACCACCTCCTCCCGATAAAAAAAAAATGTGGAACATATTTTTTTTTTTAAATATCAAAGAGCATGCGATAAGCGGCTCAAAACGCACGAATTATGCGCTGATAATTAATTAAATTGCCTAACATGAGGCTAAATATAGAGTGTCTGGTGAGGATATACCTCAACAGAAAAATAAATATGTCTCAAAAAATATTCACATCGGGGAGGTGTCACCAACACACATCACGTTAGCATGTAAACACAATATACGTATGCAAGTTACCATAATCATCATTAAACAGCATACTCTAATATTGTCTTTAAAAATGGATGTACAAATCTGATAGGAAAATTTAAATAGTACATTCTTTGACATGTAATGACATAAGTACATAGTAAAGTTAAACTACATGACGATCCAGGACATATGCTCTGGTATTCCGAGGGTAAGTACACAATCTAGAACTCGTCATGCTTGATACTAGTAAGGTAAGTCCTCAGCTCAACAATGACATTCTGAGAAAGTACAAGCAATATAATGCTAATTAATAACTAATATGCTTCATAAGGTACAATACATTATTAATAATTGTGGCTGTTTAGTAAACTAACGGCCCTTATATTAACTACTCAGTCCTCCTCTATCATCTTAAAAAACGAACAGAAGAAGATGACAACAAAGCACGATAGTGTGTACATATAAAGTAAGTACAGATGTGCTAATCTATTGTAGAAATATAGGTGTGTTATGACTCTGTAATATATGGAAATATAGGACAGAAGTATTAGTTGGAGTCATGTGGGCATCTAGACAAAATGTCAGCCATCACATTATCCGCACCACGGATAGCTCGTACCGTGAAGTGAAAAGGTTGAAGAGCTATAGCATATCGAGTGGATCTCGAACTCTTCAAATTCTTAGTCTGAATAGCTGTAAGAGCTTTCTGATCAGTCTCTAGAATGAAATGTGCGCCCAGGAGGAATCTTTGTAGCTTTAGAATTGACCAAACCATCGCTAACAACTCACGGTCTAAAACCGAGTAGTTCCTCTCTGCCGCATTTAGTTTTCTAGAAATGTACATAACAGGATGCAGAGTATTTGCATATTCTTGCATCAGTGCTGCTCCAATCCCAGTGGATGAAGCATCACTCCGAAGAACAAAAGTCCTATCAAGAGTAGGTAATCTTAAGATGGGAGGAGAAGAAAATATATTCTTGATTTGGTCTAGTGAAGATTGGCATTCTTCAGACCAACGGACCAGATTAGGCGAACCTTTCTTCAACAATGTTGAGAGAGGTGCCATGATCGAAGATAAATTTGGAATAAATCTCCCATAAAATTGAATTAAACCTAAGAGACTCCTAACTTGTTTCTTCGTTTTAGGAACAGAGATGTTCAGTATTTTGGAAGTATTGTGGTCTTCTGTCTTCAAGAGACCATGACCAACACGATGACCCAGGAAAGAGATTTCACCAAAACCAACAAAAGCTTTAGAAGGTTTTGCTGTCAAATTATTCTCACGTAGAGTGGACAGTAAGTCATATAACCCTAAATAGTGATCTTCCCAGGTATCACTGAAGAGACAGATGTCATCTAAGTATGCGATGACATCCGAACGATGTGACAGAATTCGACGCATCATGCGAACGAAAGTGGCAGGGGCGTTCATGAGACCAAAAGGCATAACATTCCATTGAAATAGACCCCTAGGTGTAGAAAAAGCAGTAAGAGGTTTGGCATGCTCTGCTAAAGGCACTTGCCAATAACCTTTAGACAAGTCAAGTTTAGTGAAGAATCTAGAATTAGAAAGTCTAATCAGTAGATCTTCTAACAAAGGCATCGGTTCAGCGTCGAACTTTGTGACCTGATTCAATTTGCGATAATCAACGCAAATTCGTATGTTCTTATCCTTCTTCCGGACAATAACCATGGAAGAAGAATATGGTGAAGTCGATGGTTCAATTATATTTAATTGAATCATTTCATCCAATTCCTTTTCCACTTGCGACTGAAAGTGTATAGGAATAGGATACGGCCTAACCCTAATTGGATTATTGTCGGTAAGAATTATGTCATGTTCTATGACATCTGTGTGTCCAGGAATGTCAGTGAGAACATCCTGAAATGTTTGTAACATCGACGAGACTTGTCGATGTTCGTCACCAGAAAGATTAGGAGAAACAGAAACGTTTTTCCAAGATTCCGTGGAATGTAATGGAACCACTGGAAGGGGAAGGTTGACATCAGAGAAGGTAGCTTCCTCATCCTGTATGACAGACAGGGATGAATAATGACCGTGAGGTGCAGGAGCATCATCCGTTGCCTGGAAAATAGGCAGCAAATAGTCCGGACGTTCGTGAAATTCCGAAAGCATGTTTATGTGGAAAGTTTTATGCTTTCCATCAATATCGACCACATAGTCAACATCGGAAATCCGAGAGACTATTGCATACGGACCTTTCCATGCAATAAGAAGTCTATTTTCCCTACTGGGGAGTAGGACGAATGCTTTGTCACCTGGACAAAGTTGTCGTAGACATCTATTCTTGTTAGCAAACTGCCTTGCCTTCTCTTTAGCAATTTCTGATGAAGCAGTTGCTAGCTTACATGCCTCAATGATCTTTTGTCTAAGAGCAATGACATACTCATATGAGGATTGAGTTTCATCGCTAATATCATCGGCAGTGATGAGATCGTGTAATAAAGACATAGGGCCGCGTGGACGCGCGCCAAAGACAAGTTCGAAGGGAGAAAATCCTGTGTGTTCATTAGGGACTTCTCTATAGGCAAAGAGAGCCGCGGGTAAAACCCTGTCCCAATCTTGAGGATGATCTTCAGTTATCTTACCAAGCAAAGTCTTGAGCGTTCTATTCAGACGCTCAACTAACCCATTAGACATAGGATGGTAGATACTACTGAGAGATCGTTCAATATGTAAGGTAGACATTACCTGTGACATAGTGTCAGATATGAGTTGAGTGCCATGGTCTGACAATATTTCTCTGGGGAACCCCAAGCGAGAAAATATCAACCAAAGAGCATCTGCGATATCTGTAGTAGATATGCTCTTAAGAGGAATAGCCTCTGGCCAACGTGTGCACATATCGACACATGTAAGGATAAACTGATGTCCTCTGGCCGACTTGACCTTAAAAGGGCCAATAATATCTATGGCCATTTTCTGAAACGGCCGAATAGGAATGTCAGCAGCCTGGATAGGCGCAGCATGTCGTGGTCCTCTAGATTTGACCTCCTGACATACCTTGCATGATTGGCAGTAAATACGAATGTCCTTATTGACAAAAGGCCAAAAGAAAGCCGCAAGGACTCTCGACTTCGTACGGGCAAAACCCATATGTCCAGCACATTGCGAGTCATGAGCATGTTGTAATATTTGCACTCTCATGCTCTTGGGAACAAGAATTTGCGAATGTGCCGACGTAGTCGAATCTTGTACCATACGTACAAGTACGCCGTTTCTCATTGCAATCCAAGATTTTCTATTTGTATCCTGATTCGGATCACCTTTCTTCGCAAGAACGAAGAATTTTTTTAAAGAAGGATCTTCTTCTTGCAATTTTATGAAAGAGTCACGAGTGATTACTAAGTGACTATCTTGGCTATCAACTTCATTATCACTATTCAGTGAAGTTTCGGGTGTTTGTAGAGCTTGTGCTCTTGTAACTACTGCATTTGTAGCTTGCATGTTATTATCTTCCCAAGCAGCAATCTGCTGTGGGGTACACTCCCTAACTCCGTGAATACGACCAATAATAAGGTCCGCAATAGGATTAGGTAAGAGACAAGCATGCACATCTCCAGTAAAGAAAGGAGTGGCAATGCGAATTACAGCAGTAGGATATTTTTCTAGAGTGCCGCCAAATGTGACACATTTAATAACCCTTCCTGTAGCACAAGATGGATCTACAAGCGATTGTCTAACACCAATAGTGGTGCATCCGGAATCGAAAAGTAGTGAGACCGGAGTATCATTAACAAGACCCTTATGTAGAATTAAAGAACCCCTCCCGTCATGCGCAACAGCAGCAGGAAGAGCGGGAAGTGGGTGACCACAACTCAAAGTAGTTATGGTACCCGGTTCGAATAAAGTACTGCATTGGGGGCATTTGTTTGCTCTCTCAAAGTCAAAAGCAGAACCAGTGACAGCGTCAAAGTTTTTACTATCAACAACATGATTACAGGCTCCCTCAGTTTCCTGTTGTACAGCATTAGCCTGCTGATATCTCTTTTTTTTGTGTTGAGATCTACCCCGACTATTATTACCTCTGAAGTTATCAGAGTTATTATTATCTCTGCAGTTATTATTGTCTCTATTGTAATTGTTATCCTGGTTCGAATTCCAGTTTCCACGATTACTATCATGTTCACATTGATGCGAACATCTATTTGTTTGGTTTTGAGGTCTTCGGCAGGAATAACCTCTATTACCATATCCTCTTTTGAAATGCCTATAATTATTAGGGTGATAGTAACGAGTACTATCAGGTTGTCTCCAATTCTTCGAAGAAGAATCACCATGAAATTGATTTCCATGATTTTGACAGAAATTACCGCTACTCTTTCTATCAAAATTTTGTTGGAATCTACGAGCAAAGTTTTGACCATACGGAGCTGCCGAAGCAACTGGTAAACCTTCTTTCACCTTAGAGTTACCCATGGTTATGTGTGGGTGCGCAGTTACGTATTGGCAACAGAAATCTTCCATTTCTTTTATTGTTTTAGGTTTACGTTCATGAAGGAAAGCAAGGAAAGACTCATTGACAGACGACATGACTTTGTCTCTAAGTATTAAGTCCATAAGTCCTTCATAAGTTTTTTCCGTCTTAGATAGTTCAACCCATCGTGAGAAAGTAATGCGTATTCTTGCAATAAACTCGGAGAATTCAACTCCATTTTCAGGTAACATGTTTTTAAATTGTAGACGATAGCCGTCTTCGTTAAGCTGATATTTCTTTAACAAAGCGGCCCTGACAACCTCATAATTGTTCTTGTCAGGTTCATCCACCATATTTAATATACTTAGAGCTTTACCTGTCAGTATCCCTGATAACTGATAAACATATTTTGCTTTGTCTATGTTATGAGCTGTACATGCTTGTTCAAATCTGTCCAGATAGAACATTATGTCATCACTGGAAGGACTAAATGTTGGTAACTTAATCTTAAAAGTATCATTATTAGCCTTACCAGAAGATGAACCCTTGTTTGAATCATTACCATTACTCATGCTCGTCAATTTCAATTTTTCCAACTCTAAAGCTAAGACCTTTTCTTCATGTTCCATTTTTGCTTTCTCTTTCCTCTCATCAGACTCTCTCTGTAATCTTCTTTCCTCAGCCTGAGCCTCTATTTGAAGTCTTTCAGCTTCTTTCTCAAGTCTTTTATTCTCAGCCTCTTTTTCAAGTCTTTTATTCTCAGCTTCTTTTTCAAGTCTTTTATTTTCAGCTTCTTTTTCAAGTCTTTTATTTTCAGCTTCTTTTTCAAGTCTATTATTTTCAGCCTCTTTTTTAAATCTTTCAGCTTCTAGCTGGAGTTTTCTTTCCTCAGCTTCTGATTCCCTTTTTTGTTTTTCCATTTCCATTTGGAATCTTTTTTCATCCACCTGCATCTGCAGTTTCTTTTGTTCAGCTTCCATTGCTTTATCATATCGAGCAGTTGCAAATTCTTCTAACTTATCACCAGTCTTCCCAAGCAATTTACCCTGCTCAATAAAGTGCTCAAATGTAGACATGTTGTCTAACATATGAGTCCAAAACCTGAAATAATTAACTAATTTATTTCAAACCTAAGTGTAACAAGTCTTAATTAAGCACTTGTATATTCACATCACATTATATTATCCCAGTCTCTGTGGGAAACAAGTCTCCAATCAAAGAACTTGTATATGAAATATCAACACTCAATTCTTGATCATAAGTGCACTTCTCATTCAATAGTGCACGACACTATTCATCATTCATTTATCATCAGTGTAGTAGTAACAGTGCATTAGCATAGCCCATTAACTAATTACTATAACTGTAAACAATGACTATGTAAACACATGCAGAATGTAAACATTGAAAATGTAAACAATGCAAACAATGTAAACAATAACAATGTAAACAATAACAAAGATCAGCAACAATACAAAAACGTTCGCAGAAATCAACTAAAAATAAAGCAGAAATTAATGAAATATCACAAAAAATGTGACGATATCTGCGATAGAATTAAACAAAATACATGACACCACAGTGTATAAACAAAAATGTTGTATGAAACTAAACTATAGTCAAGAGTAGGCTAACAAATACAAACAAATCAAAACAAAACTAAAGAATGCGAAATAATAACGAAAACAATATTAATACATGTCATCACAGCTAACATAAATAGCAACAGAAGTCGCTTAGCAAATTCCAGTATCGGAAATTTGCTCACCCTACAGAAAACGCTCACAATAGACGACCTCTATGACGTGGCATGATCTAAGGGAGACACCACCCAACCGAGAACCCGCTGAAATATAAACATATAAATATACGAATAACATATAACAATAGAATGAGATGATACACAGAAGACTCAGCAGAAGTATAAGGGCACAGTTTACGTACAAACAGGCCACTTAACTTATAGGCTTCCAATCGTAGAACAGCAGAAAAAACGGATGTCAATCAACGTCCTAAAGAGCGAAGCTCCAACGATGATGGCACATCTGAACTGCTTCCACTGCTAACACGATGGTACTTGAGCTTCTGACATACTGTATGTTGAGTTGTTTCGGCACTTGACCTTCTAATCCAATAGTAAATTGATGGAAATCGGTACTTGGCCTTCTTCAGAAAACAACCCGTTTCAACCGGCACTTGACCTTCTCAAAAAACGACAGCACTGGAACCTTGATAACAGCAACTTGCTTGACTTGTGTTAACGACAACAGTAGTCCGTGTTATCCGGCAATATTCAACAACGCCGTGTACTGTCAAATTCCTGTTTCCGTCAAAAAATTGAAATTTTGACTTTTACCGGGCAACGCCGAGTACTTTGAAAATTTTGAAGATGTTGACTGTCTTGAAGAATGTTAATTTCTTGAAGGATGCTGATGAATTCTTGTTGAAAATGAAGTGGGTAAGGGACCCCGTGTTTGCTGGTACCAGATCAAACCAGCTTATGGCCACCAAATGATGACGCCCAATTTATATTATGATTGAGTAATTGGCCGCCAAATGACGCGTGCACCATGAGGTGAGTGATGGTGCCCGTGGTCTGGTTTTGTGAAGTGTGTAGATGATGTACAGTCAAACAATGATCATACAAAAACAGGGCAATCCATACAAAGACGTCAGTTAACTCACGACGTATAAAGTCAATGATGCTTGTAACAGCTAGTGACGTTTTTCTGTATCATTTATTGTGGACGCCACAGTGACAAAATGTATACGCGAATATGTAGGTACATCAGACAGTCATTATCACAGCAACAATGTCAGTATAGCAATGGA
This sequence comes from Oreohelix idahoensis, assembly GCA_024509875.1. Lineage (NCBI taxonomy): Eukaryota > Metazoa > Mollusca > Gastropoda > Stylommatophora > Oreohelicidae > Oreohelix > Oreohelix idahoensis. The sequence continues at coordinate 41,063 of JAMPIV010015719.1, read as the reverse complement.
CGGTAGACAGCATCATAATAAAGGTGATTCACAGGCATGTCAATACATTATAAGGCTGTAATGTAGTCGGGAAAATTCTCCATCCCTTTCTATCTTAGCCAGAAGATAACCAGATGTATGAGATCAGTTCACTCTCCTTAATCTGACTTCAGCAAGACAGGCACGTCTGCCGAAGTATAAATAATGTCCTCAAAAATATCCTCTAGATAACAAAGGTTTTCCAAACCTAGTTCATGTAACAAAGTAGCAAGTAATGGTCCTTGGGACATGCATCAACCGATGCAGTACAATACAGCGACATGTAAGCTGGGAAAACATCTCGTGACGACGCCTTTCGAAGACAGGCTATGAATCAAAAATCGCTCACGACCAAAAATCGATAGAGTTAATGAAAAGTTAATTTACCTTGCCTTCGGGAAATACACAGAAATATTACGCCTCCCGGCATGTGCAAATACACTAGAGGTATTATCTCGAATAAACGAAATATCCATTAAGAGGACTTCACATTCCTGACAGAACAAAAAAATAGCGGAGATCCCCTCTCAGCGGGGCATCTTTCTAGCTATTCAAAATCGCTCACTGGACTGGTGGGCGGAAATCGATCGACCAAGAAGCAAGACCAGTCATGCGCAGTCCAGCGCAAAATGACCACAGCTCAGAACTTAAGACGCAAGGACCTTTACTACGAACCAGCGTAAGAATGATTACCTTAAAAGGATAACCCAACAGGTTGCCAACCTTTTTCTGAGAAAACGGCCTAGCATAGCAAACTTAACTGCATTCAATACCAACACGAGGAGACAACTGCTTACCGAGAAAAGTGACTATAAATTTCAAGCAGTTGTTGCCCTTGCGTTATAAAATATATATTGTAATAAAACGATGTTGCGAGAATTTCTCACGCAACACATACATCATCCTCTAGCACGTTAAAATAACTTTTGGGAAATTGAATCTCAACCAAACCAACCTCGTAACGCGAAGTCAAGTCTATAGTCTGTGGCAATTTGACGAAAAAGTGACCGGCGTTATTGTTTGGGTATATTTTCATCGAGGCATTGCTGGGTAAAGTCACGTAAAAACTCATCCTATCTTGGGGTTAGGTAACATGTAACCCAGACAACTGCTCATTAAAGCGATCCAAAACTTGCCGTCTGGTCCCTCTGCGTTGCTCCGACTCAGATTGAATAATGAGACACCGATGACGACATATATAACGATCATCTGACAGAGGAAAACGATCTCTATTCGCGGAACTAGTTTCCCAAAAAAAGGCCAGAACGAGGTTCTCGCGGTCTTGGGAGGGGGTGGCCGCAATACTGGGGTGCTCACGTCTTCTTCAATATCCATCAGTCTCGATATCTCGCTAGCTGTTTGGACGAAATCCAGCTGTTGAATGACGAGTTATAACCGAACCATTTGACTAAATATTCTTTTACACCACTACCACCGCGGCGTTCCTCCAAAATGGACTCGATTCGATAAACTATCTTGTCGCCGACTCGTTGCAGTTCTTCTTGGTAAAAAGAACCTTTCAATTCCTCACCCGAATCATCTTTAAGGATGTACGTAACCGGTCTTGTTTGGTTTTGTCGGCTGATCGTAAACAACTCTTCTGTCCACGCCGGCGTATAACCCTTTTTAAAAGTTTGTCTGGCTTGGGCGATCCGCACGCGATCACCAGGTTTAAAATAGACTTTTCTCCCGACGACGTCAGGGGTCGAATACAAAGTACGCCACACTTCTTCTTGATTGTTCGGGGTAACTTCCACCGGTGCCATCTTAATACTCCGATGATACGAATTGTTGTAGTTGTGGACCAGTTGTTGTATCACGTCGACGTAGCGAAGATTGTTGGTTTTGGTAAAGTAACGCCACGTTTTTTCTTTGAGGGTTCGATTAAACCGTTCGACGATAGCTGCTTTGGTGTCTTCATTCTCCGTAGTGAAGAAATGGACTTTCTCATCTTTAAGAAATTTTAAGAATGTTTTGTTGACAAACTCACTACCTTTGTCTGTTTGAAAATTTATCGGTTTGCAACTGTTAAAAATTGTCTTTACCGCTGCTACTAACGCTGTCCCAGTCTTGTTTTTCAGAGGAACAGCCCAAGCAAATTTACTAAATACATCGATACACGTTACTAGATACGAATACCCATCGTTGAATCTTTTTAAACCACGCAAGTCAATTAAATCAGCCTGGAACTGTTGATCGATACCACCTGCAATGGTCGTACGTCGTTTAAATTTTCTGCGCACCGGTTTGTGTAGGGTGTAGCTGCCCTGATGGCCTAACCACTCTTCAATTTTTTTACGACTAAGTTTGGTGCTACGTTGTAAGGGGGCGATTCCGCCATAAGCTCCAGGGCGTTTTGGGTCGTAGTAATGTTGTTTTAAAATCACTTCTTTGGCCATGCTTCCCACTTTGGCGCCTTTTTCCTTCTTCTGAGCGAATACGACGATGTTTCTCGCAATTTACTGGCCACCTTTTTTCGATTAATGGGTGTGACGGGTGGGGACTGAGGTGTTTTGTCGACGACCTCCTCTTTAAGTACAGTGGGTTGTTCGTTGGTTTGTGTTGGTGGTTTAATATCTACGAGACCTAGAGGTACGTGTCTGTACTGTTCTAGTCGAGTCAAATAACGCTGTAATGTTTGTTGGTAGAGTCTAGCCTTGTCACCGATTGGCATATCTTGTTGATCCAAGACTAGTTGCATTTGAGTGTCCAATTCTCCCAAGTTATCTCTTAGAGCATCGGGTGGTCTATAAGGTTTTTCTAACAAACGAGGATCAATCAAAACCATTTTCTTAGCCATTTTACAAAAAACCTCTTAGTACAGATAGTATTGGTCCAAGCAGAGCAGATAAGAAACCTCCAGATTGTAAAATTTGTTTTCGTCTTTTGAGCGATAATGTCCTCTTGGTAAGCGCTCTCAAGGTGTTTTTGTAACGACGCATACGTCTCTTCTGATTGGGAATTAGTGTAACGTTACCTTTTAAAACGTTGTGACAACATTCACAGAGTGTTCCTACCAGCTCGGGTGATGCTGTTTTCATAACAGCCTTGATGACTGGTGGTTTGGCTGTACCTAGAAATTTTAACATATCAGCATGTTTTTTTACTTTTTCTCCCATGTTACTTGGGTACGTAAACAATTTGTTGCTCCTCTGGGAAGATTCTTGAACGAAGCCTTAGATTATCTGGTGTGTCTTGACGGAGATCAATTAGCAAATAGCCGTGTGCAACCGATGTCGTGTCCTTAAAACTATCTTGCACATAGGCAGTCCGACCTGGGTACATCTGTTTAGCTAGATTAACAATCTGCGATCCATCGCGTGGATTTTTGAAAAGCACAATGTAATGAGAATTCAAACTAATGGTTCTGTGTTCTTTGTTCTTGCCAAATAAATTTTGCACCAGATAAAATACGCTTATATTTTTATGATGAGACTTTTTGTAAATAAACTAGTTACACGTTCGTCTGTTTCGTTCATGAGATCATCGATAATTACCAACCGTCTCTTATCACCGGTCCACTGCTCAATATCGGGCAGTCCTTCAATAAACTGAACTCCAGTCATGGAATTGTATAAAGGTTGCCATTCGGAGTAACAATATAAAATTTCATCGGGTACGACTGTGACCATATCCTTGATATGTGTTAGGAAACGCTGGACAAAAACAGTCTTTCCACAAGAACTAGGGCCTGAGATTAAACAGGTAAAAGGATGTGCGAATCTCGTGTCCATATTTAATAATGATAACTTTCACTTACAACCAGTTATTTTATATAAAAAACCTTACACATTGTGAGAACAAAAAAATGTGACAATCACTGTTCAAGAATTTGAGAATCCCTGATCTACAAGGTGGGAAGTGTAAAACATTGTGAGAACCCCAGACACCAACATGTATTGAGAACCACTGATCAAGAATTTGAGAAGTGTAAAACACTGTGAGAATAAAATAAAAAAATGTAAGAACCCCAGACACCGACATGTATTGAGAACTACTGATCAAGAATTTGAGAAGTGTAAAACATTGTGAGAATAAAATAAAAAAATGTAAGAACCCCAGACACCGACATGTATTAAGAACCACTGATCAAGAATTTGAGAAGTGTAAAACATTGTGAGAATAAAATAAAAAAATGTAAGAACCCCAGACACCGACATGTATTGAGAATCACATTGAGAATCCCTGATCAAGAATACGACAACACCTGGAATTTAAAACATACACTTTTAAACAAATTCGTGTGTTAAAAGTTAGCATAAATATCTCTTTTTTGTTTTCTTATATATCATTTTTCTCTCCTTTAATGTTTTAGTCTAAAAATGTCTCTCTCTCTCTCTGTCTCTCTCTCTGTCTGTCTCTCTCTCTCGCTCTCTCTCTCTGTCTTTCTCGCTCTCTGTCTCTGTCTGTCTGTCTGTCTGTCTGTCTCTCTCTCTGTCTTTCTCTTTCTATCTTTCTCTCTCTGTCTCTCTCTGTCTCTCTTTCTCTCTCTCTCTGTCTCTCTTTCTCAACTTGTCTGTGTTTCTCATAACTTTTTCTTGTTTATTTCAACATACTTGTTAGATATTTTTTTGTAAACCGATGTTAAAATGTGTCTTATGCCTTTTCTTTCTCTCGCTCTTTCTCTCTCTGTCTTTATCTTTCTCTCTCTCTCTGTCTCTCTGTCTCTCTCTCTCTCTCTCTCTCTCTCTCTCTGTCTTTCTCAACTTGTTTGGTATATTTATTGTTAAGTGTATTTCAAACTTTTAAAAAAGGCTTGTAACATTCTGTTCCCTTCCGGCAACAAGACATCTGCCTGTGTCACAAATAAAGTTTGCTAATGTAGAAGTCCCACAGTCAAGTTATAAACAGCTGTTCCCTGAGTAAACAATTACCAGCAGTTTTCACTGTGGGTCGATAATCGTCCGTGCCAAATAAGACATTAAGAGCAACAGTGCTGTTTGTTTAGGTATCTTATTACCATCCGATAAACTCTTTTTTCATAACACCTGCACAGTGAGTAAACATTGGTGAGTTATTTCTTGTCGGTACGTGATAATTTACACTCTACATTCGACGTAGACGAAACCGGTGTGTAAACAGTAAGGTCGTTCAACTCTGAAACAAGCGCACTTTATTTTGCCATATAATGGGATGTATTGTCTTCAGACATATCATTCAATCATCAGAAACTGAAGCGGAGACATCTCTGAAAGAACACTGAAAAGAACCACTTGTTTTGTCATAACAACACCTGATAGTATGTATTCGTCTGTTTTATTTCTATTTTTTGTGTGTTAAATTTACTTCTTAGTTACAAAACAAAAAAGACAACTAATTTTCGTTAGGATACCATAAATATCTTTAAAAATATCTGTTTTTTCGTGTGTTAAGATGTTAAAATTATTTAATAACATTATAAAAAGGTTTAGTTGATTGTTTGTATTCGGTACTCTGTGTTAAGATGTTAAAACAATTATTTCTATTTAATAGCATTATAAAAAGTTTTAGTTGTTTGTGTATTCGTTAAGTATGTTCTGTGTTAGGGTGTTAAATTATTTCTGTTTAATAAAATTATAAAAAGTTTTAGTTGATTGTTTGTATTCGGTACTCTGTGTTAAGACGTTAAAATAATTATTTCTATTTAGAGAATATATAAGTTTTAGTTGCTTGTTTATGCGTGTGTTGTATTAGGATGTATGTCTTTAAAAATATAAGTGTTTTCGTTAAGATACCATAAATATCTTTAAAAATATCTGTTTTTTCGTGTGTTAGGGTGTAAAAATATTTAATAACATTATAAAAAGGTTTTAGTTGTTTGTGTATTGTATTAAATATTTAAACAAAAAGATATGTCTGTGTTAGGTTGTAAAAATATCTATGTAGCCAAATATCTGTTTCAAAATAGTATATCTGTGTTAACTCAGATACTAAACTTTTATTTTTCATCTTGACATAACATATTTTTTGATAAGACTTAACCGCTTATGTACTAGGAAAAAAGACTAAATCTTATCCGTGTTGTTATTTATGTGAGATTACTCAACCTGGATTTCAACTGATGGTGCAATACTACAAACTAAACTCGAGCGTGATGAATATTTTTTTTTCACATAATAAAGAAAATTAAAGAGAACATAGCATATTTTTTAACAGTACCATACATGTAAAAATATAGAGATAATACAATCAACATATTACATTAAGTCTTCCTGATTGAAACACGTTCATATTTATATCTCCATTATTTTAAACAACAGAGCGTAACTTGTCTCGAGAGCATGTCACAGGTTGGGTTTTTTAATCGATATCTTTCTGACAGGGCGCGAGGGGGATTTTTTTCACCTAGAATAAGAAATAACACTGTGTTTATTCTCTCTCTCTCTATCTCTCTCTCTCTCACTCTCTCTTTCTTTTTCTCTCTATCTCGCTCTCTTTCTCTCTATCTTTCTCTCTCTCTCTCTCTCTCGCTCTCTCTCTCTTTCTCTTTCTTTCTCTCTCTCTATTTAACTGATTGTTACATATAAGACTGTGTTTATTCTCTCTCTCTCTCTCTCTCTCTCTCTCTCTCTCTCTCTCTCTCGCTTTTCTCTTTCTATCATTCTCTTTCTCATTCTTTCTTTCTCTTTCTTTCTTTCTTTCTATCTTTCTATGTCTCTCTCTCTGTCTTTCTTTCTCTCTCTCTCTCTCTCTATTTAACTGATTGTTACATATAAGACTGCGTTTATTCTCTCTCTCTCTCTCTCTCACTTTTCTCTTTCTATCATTCTCTTTCTCATTCTTTCTTTCTCTTTCTTTCTTTCTTTCTTTCTTTCTATCTTTCTCTGTCTCTCTTTCTTTCTCTCTCTCTCTCTCTCTCTCTCTCTCTCGTTACATGTATGTTGTTGTATTTAATTTTATGTGTAGGTAACGGTTTCTTGTTTCTATTTCACAGATGTCTTCAATTCAAAACAAGAACTGTTACTACACTTGTGGCCAATGTAATAAAGCTTTTACTCGTCAAAGCAACCTAACGAGACATATGCAGACAGTACATGCTGAACCGATACACCCCTGTCGTGTGTGTCCTGTAGTCTTTGTAGGGCCTGAGGCACTCCAACAACACATTGAGAGTGTTCATGGACCCGGTGCACCGAGATCCTCAACAGTGGAAGCCATTGCACCGGGGGCCGCTATAAACGTCCCAGTGGGGACCACCACTGCACCAGGGCACAGTCTCACATGTCCTCTCTGTGGTAAAACATTTACCCGTCGTGATGCGTTATTACGCCACGTCAATACAGTGCACGCTATGCCTCGATTTTCTTGTGACATTTGCGACAAACAATTTACACGTACTGATAGTTTACAGACCCACATAAAACAACAACATCAGACTGTTCCAGCACCAACATCAGGTGCCCCACCAGGCGCCGAATCATCAACGGCGCACCAACAGACATCACCAGCAGACATCACACCAGACTCATCATCAACATCGAGATCGGGGCACCAACAGACATCATCTGCTGCAGCAGGGACCACAGACTCAATGAGAACAGCGACCTCTTCATCAAGCCCCATCCCATCCCACCCACCAAAAACAGGCCAGACCAAGAAACGCCCCATGACCAGCACCCAAACCCATATTAAAAAAACCCGCTTGTCGTCAGAAGAAGACTCTTTAGAAGACTTACAGGCTGACATAAAACAAATATACATTAATAACTGGCAAGCTATTAAAACACACTCCAACAAACATAAATATCTGTCCACTTTCACTTTTTTCAACAGACCAACAGAAAATATGGACTGGGACCGTCTCTTGCTCCCTGTATTTACACAACAGACAAAAAGATTCAAAATAAACTACAGTTTCCACATCGTTTTGAGGCACAGAGAAACAAACGAATTAAGATTCTATCACGCTTCCCATAACAATACAGTCGTCTTAGATCAACCACACTTAGTCAACAACATTACAGATTTCAAAGCTTTTCTCTCACAATTACACGATAGCGATATTGTCACACAAGCACAGTTAAACCGACCAAACAATAAATACTTTGTCGAAGCCATCCCAGCGACATCGTTCTATCTGTACCATATCCAAGACTTTCCTATCGGCTGCTGCATACAAGACATTCCCTCTTTCATCATGGACAATCACCACATCCATACACTACAACAGGACTCAAACTCCAAACCATACAGTGATAACTTTTGCTTTTTTAGATGTCTAGCCGTTTTTAGGGGTGGTGCCGTTACAGATGTTAGAAAACGCACGCGCCGGCTAGTCGAACAGTGGCAAACACAGCAGGGACTTAGGTCCCTCGTCGATTTCCCCGGGGTTAGTTTAATCGATATGCCCCAATTAGAAAAATGTTTTAACGTGAATATTGACGTTTTTGAGTTTGACGACGCGCAGACCTTGACCCCCACACTTAGAGGTAGCGACACTTTTCCAGATACGTTGCGTCTTTTAATGTTTAAGAACCATTTCATGTACATAACAGATATCGATAGGGCCAGTAACTCTTTTTCGTGTCCCGATTGCGGTAAGTTGTGGCAGGAGTATTACCGACTGGTGCGCCATGAAAAGCGCTGTACCGGCTCTAAGCGAAGAGAAACATTTAGAGGTGGTGTGTATAACCCCCCAGAGACCATTTGGGACTTAATCAAGGAGGAGGGCATAGACGTAGACACAAAATTCGTCTTCCCGTATCGCGCCACGTTTGACTATGAGTGTTTTTTTGAGAACACTCTAGTGCCCAGTGGTAATGCCACTACCTACACAGCCAAACACGTGCCCCTGTCGTGTTCGGTGGCTTCTAACGTCCCCGGTTTTGAAGCCCCCGTGTGTTTTATCACAACGGGTGATCCACAGGAGTTGGTCAATACGATGGCTGACCATCTGCTCAAAATTGCCGCGGCCACTTATGAGATTCTGCGTGCATATTTTGACGGTGTTTGCACCCAACTCGAGGCTTTAGAGACGATCGGTAATTCAGACGGGCTCCTTACTAGATTAGAGGGTTATTTGGGGCAGCTACCGGTGTTAGGTTTCAATTCGGGTAAGTACGACGTGAACGTAATCAAACCGTATCTCATCCGGTATTTCAGGGGGGAAGACTTCAAATTTTTAGTAAAGCGAAACAATAATTTTATGTGTATTGCCACTAGCGACTTAAAGTTTTTAGATATAGTCAATTACTTAGCCCCGGGGTTTAGCTATAGCAAATATCTCGCGGCGTACAAGGTTAAAGAAACTAAAGGATATTTTTGTTACGAGTACATAACAGATTTAGCAAAGTTAGACGAGACGGCGTTACCACCCCACTCGGCATTTTTTTCCAAACTTAAAAACACTAACATTTCCGCTGATGAGTACGCCGAGTGCCAGAAGGTGTGGGCCGAGAACCACATGACCACGTTGCGCGACTTTCTGACGTGGTACAACAATAAAGACGTGGTCCCCTTCCTGGCAGCGTTAGACCGACAAGTTAGTTTTTACGCGCGCCTAGGTGTAGACATGTTTAAAGATGCGATCTCCGTGCCCGGTGTCACGTTAAAGTACCTTTTCAAAACCCTCCCGCCCAACGTCATGTTTTCTTTATGTTCGAAGCAGGAGGTAGATTTGCATAACATCTTGCGCCAAAACATCGTCGGGGGACCGTCAATTATTTTTCACAGGTTCCACGAGCAAGGCAAAACCCGCATTAGAGGTGGCAAAACGGTTCAAGCCATTAAAGGTTTTGATGCCAACGCCCTTTATTTGTGGGCGTTAATGCAGAAGATGCCCACTGACTTTCCCGTTAGACGGTACAAGGATGATGGTTTCAAGCACCACAAACTCCACAAATATACCGTGCAGTGCCGCGACTATTTGGCTTGGGTCTCCCACCAAAAAAAGTGACCTTAAAAACCCAGTTTAACGGGTGTGAGAAGGCGTTGGGTGATATATGCGTTAGGGTAGACGGTTGGGACAGATACTCTCGAACCGCCTACCAGTTCCATGGTTGCCTATTCCACGGCCACCCTAACTGCCCACTAACCGCCGGTCGTGACGTTAACCCAGTCAACAACAAACCATTGGCTGAGTTGTACGCAGATACGGTGGAAACAAGTTCTTATTTACGGGGCCATTGCGACGTTACCGTTGTCGAAATGTGGGAATGCGAGTGGCAGGCGTTGAAGAAAACCGAGCCAGCAATCCGTCGTTTTCTGAACGCCACCTTCCCGAACCAGAAACCATCTTACACGAAATGTCGGTACCCCCTGACAAAAGAAAATATTCTCGCCTCGGTGCTGGACGAGACCTTGTTTGGTCTAGTCGAGTGTGACATCCATGTCCCCGACTCTTTAAAAGACCATTTCTCTGAGATGACGCCCATTTTTAAGAATGTCGACGTCACGAGGGAAGATATTGGGCCTTTCATGCGGGAATACGCCGAAAAACATAAACTCCTGACTACCCCCAGACGGACGTTGATCGGGAGTTATGTGGGCAAAAGGATTCTCCTGACGACACCTCTGCTTCGCTGGTACCTAATCAAAGGCTTAGAAGTCACCTGTATCTACCAGGTGCTTGAGTATACACCCGTGACGTGTTTCAAACGGTTTGGGGACACTATTTCGAACGCGCGTCGACAGGGTGATACTGATCCTGCCTACGCCATTACCAGCGAGACCATGAAACTGCTAGGTAACGCGGCTTACGGCAAGACATTAACCAATAAGGCGAAGCATGTGGATGTCTCGTACACGATGGGCGAGGGTACCTCTGACCAAATAAACTCATCCCGCTTTAGGAAAATGACGTTAGTGACGGACGAGATTTTTGAAGTAGAGAAACTTAAACAGACTATATGTTGGGACCTCCCCGTTCAGATAGGATTTTTCGTGTACCAATACGCGAAATTACGCATGTTAGAATTTTATTACGACTGTCTAGATAAATTTGTAGATAGGTCAGACTTTCAGTTGTGTGAGACGGACACAGACAGCCTTTACTTGGCCCTTAGTTCAGACAACTTAGCGGACGTTGTTAAGCCCGCTTTGCGACAGGAATTTTATAGCTCCTACCACCAGTGGTTCCCCGCCGAAGTATGTCCCGACCATAGACCCGACTTTGTAGCTAGCGAGGGTAAAACGCGCGCCCTTTGTCAGAAATGCCGCGAACAAATATTATTCGACAAGCGGACACCGGGCCTTTTTAAATTAGAATACGAAGGCAGAGGGATGGTTTCCCTCTGTAGCAAGACATATCACTGTTTTGGTGACTACGACAAAACCACCACCAAAGGCTTGAACAAACACCACAACAAAGTAGACAAACACACTTTCTTAGACGTCCTCAACACACAACAGGCACAGGGTGGGAAAAATATCGGGTTCCGGGCACACAAATCCTCCATCTACACATATGAACAACACCGCAACGCCCTATCTTACTTTTACATAAAACGACAGGTACACCCCGACAACGTCACCACCTCACCCCTCAACATTTAAACTGTCTCTTTCAGATACACACAGATACCTACAGGTATATACAACACCTCTATTTCTTACGACGTGACGACAATGTGACGACACCCCTCAAGGTCTGGCCTGTTAACGCCATCAGTGCTCCGATCTCCTTCCTTAGATCACAGTGCCTGCGTCAGGGTCAGCGAACCAGAGCTGACCAAGACCCTACTCCCCTTCCACGTGGTGGTCCTGGAAACAGGCTGCATCACTGCAGTCTGGCTGAGAGAGTAGGGATCGAAGAGGGAAGGCAAACCCGGTCCCCCCAAAAATGCCGTGCTGAAGTCGGATGTGTCGGCCGAAAGGCGCAGATGTCGCAGCTCCGGTGTAAACAGACACAAGGCAACCAACGTCCTTTTCAGGACGAACGAGGAAGAAGAAAAGAAGGAAGATCACACAAAGAGGATCTCGGCACAGTGCACGAACTCCGTAGCACCGGCGAGGATCCCAATGTGCGTATACAGGAATCATACATTCTATAAATATTTTTGTAGTGGATGGGTTTCCTAATTTTTAAATTTTGCCACGGCATCGGCTGTATGGCCTACTCTTTACGATTTCCAACTGCCGAGGGATTTTAACGTGTTCAACTTGCACACGGGACCTCCTAATTTTTAATTCTTATTCCAGAAGGCTAGGTGTTCGATCTCACTACCCAGGAGATCAAGGGGGGGGGGGAGGGGTATAGCATCATTAGGAACCATTGGTTTTGTAAAATATTTCCATAAATTACACTCCCTGTACCTGCAATCGAACCTGGTGCCTTTAGAATTCCAGGCGGATACCATACCTCTTAGCCACACCGACCCTTCCCCCCACGAGAGATTACCGAAATCACCCCCCTGTCATCTGTCGGTCGATTGAGATCTACTTTATTTTGATCCCTTCCCCAGAGTTTAGTGGAAGATAAATACCAACAAATAAACTAACAAAACATTAAAACATCAAGAGGAGAATGTGGAAAGAACTTGAGATGATGGCACGTGACAGGAGGACTTGGCATGTGTTTGTTGAAGGCCTATGCTCCTTTGGGAGTGGAGGGTTATGAAGAGAGAAGTATCAAAGTCAATAATACCAAAGTATAAATATAAATAATACACACATAAGGGTATGTTTCAGGCACTCGTGCAAAATAAAGAAGTAGAAAACTAGACAACAGAAAAACAACAGAAGTGACATGTTTACTGGAGACTCGAATCCAAGACCTTCCGAACGACAACACCGTGTAGCCAGCTACAGGAGCGAATCGTGATTATCCCTACGAGCTAGGCACACAAAATTAAAATAGTGCATCGTGAACAGAGGTCATTAGCACATTCTCCCCACGTAACTCTGGGTATGTACCTAGGGACGATCCAGACTAATTATAGACGCAATCGCTGCTGCTGCTTTCTTATTTAACATTATAGGCCAGATTACACCGGAAAAAGACTTTATTTATAAAAATCAGATTTATTAACTGTTTACAAGCCTCGAGTTTTCCCTTCTTATTTATTTAAATACCAAAGTATAACAAGTTGAAGAGTTCCTAATACTTCGGCAGTATGTCTTCCACGGACGAATGTAATAGACCGACTTAATAAGAATTCAGGAAGCCAGTGAAGTGACTCTCCACAACTTTTAGACACACTAAGATAACTAAATGGCACGAAAGAAGCATCTGATAAACACATTATTGTTGTCGCCGCTGTACTATTATTGTCATACCCAGGCATTAATTAACCCGAGAACAAAATCAGAAAACTCTCGATGTGTATGAAATGTTGAGGTACAGCAGCCAATAAAAAACACGACACTAGTTTGAGAGAAATGAAGAGGTGATGACCGTAGCTTGAATAATATTAGTGAAGGAATATATCGCAAACAATATATTGATTTGACATGCGATTGTTGAGGGAAAGAGAGAATCAAGAACAGAGAAAAAAAAATGGTCTTCAAAGATCATATATTTTTGAAATGTTGTCATGGAATTGGACCGTTCAATTTTTCTTCCATTTTCTTCCCCCCGTCACAAAACTGTTTGTGCGCTCTCATGTCCACTCCGGCGGTATTGTTTACCTTTACTGTGTGGGCGAAATTTTGATATTTCTCTCTCCCCTGCCCTGACTTGGCCCATTTCTGTCAACACAGAAAACTCATCCGAAGGTCAATGTTAACATAACTTTCACATGTCAATTCACTTCAATTCGACAGTCCATCCGTGAGGGGTTAATTAAATCCTACAAAAAAAGCGACGATCCCACATTGACTCCAGATGAAAGGCTATCGTCGATGTTTGTACAAGATTGGAGTCATCCCTTTCAATTCGTCAGAACAATAGACTCGCAATATTGGAGGTACGGATAAACCACGAATACGTCTAGACAGACGGTCGAATTGCGCCGAGTTATAGTCTTGTAGCGAAATCTGTGAGATAATCGCTTATTTCAGTAAGATTTTAGTCCTATAATAAATAAGTACACCAGCCCTCAGGTGTCTGATTATTTCATCTTCAACGCCAGTAGAGCGCTGCCTTTTGTGCAGTGGAAATGCTTAAAAAAATGACCCGCCGTAAAAATCTAACACGCTTTTAGTTTCGGTTTAGAAACGTACAATAAACATTTTAACATCTCGCCGATCTGCTGCACGAAACGGCGGAAAAAGTTTGAATTAACGTAATATGTTAACTTTAACACTAAAATTTGTAATAATTCGGACATTTCCCAGTAGTAAGAACGAGATGATTGTAATAATTAACGCCAACAATACCAAAGTTTTGAAAAACCCCTCTTCGCTCTGCTAGCGGTCTCTTTAATATATATACGCTGTGGGCAAAGCCAGCAGAGACAAACACACAGACAGTTTTCCATTTCCTCCTAGCGGTAATATTCTGACGTCACTCAAACTAGTTGGTTTATTTGAATAGTGAGAGAAATGATAGAGACAGGGAGGGAAGATGGCCGACTTGTGTAAAAGTTATATTTGACGATTGACAGTGACAAAACTGAAAATCTGAACCATAATGAAACTGACCATAAAAATCATATAGTAGAATAGCTTAGTGTCCCCTTAGCAAAAATATGTTTTGAAAAATATGGTAGTCCAAGTATTAGCCAAGTTATTGAGAAAATACGATATGTCTAAGAACGCTTGGACGGACAGACTGTTGTTCTTGCTCGTTACACATAACGTTATTGGGAACGCTAGTTTAAAAAAAAGAGGCATTGGAGTAATTCAAATCCTATTGGTTGGTATAAGAGTATAGGAGTAAAAAAAAAGGGGTGGGGGGGGGAATAGGAAAATGTAACTAAAACTAAAAATCTTTTTCTATTGGCATAACTAACGCAGACTGACCAATGGACTAAGAGGCACATAGTTTGTTTGGGAGTTGTTTTGTTTTTTCAAATTAAATTCAAAAAAAGATTTGGGAGTGCCTGCTTTCATTGGTCGGCTCTAATAGATATTGGCAAGAGGCATAGTGGTCTCGTGGCCATTTGACTAGAAAACTTTATACCAACAACTACGTTGAGAGCAGATTTGATAAATTGTAAAATTAACTACTAAATTCACAAGCTGGACGAGGCAGAGCAAAACTGAGGCCATATTCTTTGCCAGTCAACGTTATTTGTGACATATTTCTTTGAACTAGTGGTAAGAATGCTTTATGTATTTACATGCTTGATTAAAACTGCACAAGTTAGATACTGCTATGGGAAAAGTGAAGGACATGCCGGAAGCAAACATTATTGAGTCCTCATCTTAACTGCATTTGACTGTTGCATATTATTATGATTTTGTATTAACTATTTTGTATTGGAAGATGTTAGGAAGCCTCAGTGTTCCATGAACACTCTTTAACATGCCTAGAGCGTTTATAATTTAGAAAAGAAAAGAAAAATCATATAAAAGGAGATGTGGTTACTCCACGTTATTGTATTGAAGCAAACTAGGTAAAGGTACAGTGGCGTAGCTGCCATAGGGACCTGAGGTGTGGTCACAGAAAGGTGTGAGTCATATAATTAGGGGCTGATGCACATGAATGCACACGAGGCTGACCCCATACCTTCATGTATAAATAGGGATAAGAAGTTGTGATCAGATATGAAAAGGCCAGGGTTTCTTTTTATTGCAGAGTTTTTATTTCCTGTTACCATCCGGTGACAGTAAACCTGATGAGTGAGTGAAAAGTCTCCATTTAAAAATTGCTGTCAGCTGATAGCCTGAAGGAGCTTGTGTGTGGGTGCTGATCTATTATATCTGCAACGACATCCTGACTTATTATCGTCATACCAAGAATCCCAGGTGACACGTTAACAGCTGGGACATCTGACACTTCAGCATAATAAACTGGTTCTTAGCAAAATAAAACAGAATTATATGGGGAATGACGAAAACAACAGCTCCTCATAACCAATGACTAACACTAGCAGTTATTTAAGTTTTAGTCTGTGAATACACCTACAGGAACTCTATATAATAACATTACATTCATAGGACCAAGAGTCCATATTTTTTAGTTAAAGCATTATATGTAAATATATTTCCTCATTTTCAAAGACCTGTCCAAAAGAGTTGGCGGGACAGGCAGATTAAATTGTACAAAGAAAAAACATTCCAATTTTAAAAGAAAACTTTAACCACAGTCTTATTTATTTTCTCATAGTGAATTAAAGTGCATTGTGTTGATGTACCATCCTCTTCATTTCACCCCTAGACACTGGAGACATCATACACCAGCCACTAGAATCAAAATACGGACTGTGTGAGATCTAGGGAGGTAGCGTTAGGTTCCTGATAATATATATCATTATCATCATCTTTTTTAGAGTCAGGGACCTACATGTGCTTGACCTCACACAGTTGACACGGACACAGCTATCTTTCTTGTTAGGTATAACATCTTAACCTCCCCAGCAAAAATTACATTTGCTTCAAGTCTGACAGCGACGTCTGAATTACTCGGGATAAGCAAGTCAGATAATCCCCAATCTGGGAAGAGATTTGGAAGTGTGATAGATGTAACTTTACCAAATAAAAATCGGATATTTACAGAAAGTACTGTTTTGAAATTTTGCACTAGATGAGTCATGCAAAATATTTCATCATAAAGTTGCCATAACTAAAGCTTTCAAATAAGATTGGCTGGCATTTTGAGGCGCAAAACACAATTGCGCCGATTGGGCGTTTGTCTCAACCGCCCGGAAAAGCGGGGGCATGAAATCTTCGATATATAATGTAGAATAATTTGACACACGAGACTGCATTCCAGAAAACGTCACCAGTAGACAACTCAGACCTTGCTACAGGAAAGAATAGAGTTGGGCTCTGAATTTATTAGGAACGGAAACACGTATTAGAGCATCTTTTATCCACTGGAAAAGAAAACTCGCCAAAATTAATACGGACCCGGACTCCTACAGAAAACTACACACAAAGTCACAGAGGGATTCTGAAAAAAGAAAAATCCCAGACGTGTTCGAGGCAAATCGTATTAACTAGCGGAGACTATTGTTGCTGAGTTATTTGCCGGTTGAGGATCATGCACTGAGTATGGTTACTTTAGTGATCTCTTGTTAATCGTGCTTTGTTTAGTATTACGCGAATTAGGGTGAAGGTGTTCATACAACTCAGTAGCATGGTATGAAGAAGTAGTTCATGTAACTTGAACTCAGCAACATTAATGAAGTAATTAATGCCTTCAGATTGAGTCCGTAATATTTAATCACATGTACACACAGGATGATCATTTCAAATATGAACAGAACATAAGTCCTTATAAGTCATGCATAAATTAATCAATAACTTAGACTGCTGGTTTACGTGTCAATGTCCGTTTAAGGATACAATGCAGTATTGTCGTCAGAACATCACAGCTATATGCACGCGCAGCTAGACATGGCTACCTGCCGACAGTGAGACTGCGAGTCTGAATATTTCATACGAATTTGACGATTATTCTCCTCCTTCTGAGAATTCTAGTTAAATACTAACCTCCATAAATTTTCCTCTCATATAGAGTTCTAGGACTGACCCTGGTCCATCAAAAATGCACATATAAATGGCTATATCATGCCATTGAATTGGAAGGTTAGAAAAACGCAGCTATTCAGCTTGGCGGTCAAGTAACAAAGGGTAGCGTCTCCTAGTTACCGACTGTGTCCTAAACAACGCTAGACACGTCATAATCGATCGTGTATGGAGCGTTCAATAATTGAAACATCTATCGCAATATATTAAATGTCTTAACCTTTACAATTGCACGTTTGATAACCTTTAGCAGACGGCGTTAATATCATATACCGTAACAATTCCCTGTACACCGGGGAAAAAAAAATCGATAGATTTTTTTCAAGATCTATCCGACTTAACAATTTTTCAAAAAATTTAACACAATTGTGACATATGGCCGACGATGTTCTGAGTAGAACCGTGTCGCGGTCATGTCAACTAACTATTTGTCATAGTCATCTAACATTAATCACATTATATATCAATATTATACATATTATTATATCAACTAAATAAATGTCTAATGTCAATAGTGAATTTCATTCATAACCCTCCACTCCCAAAGGAGCATAGGCCTTCAACAAACACATGCCAAGTCCTCCTGTCACGTGCCATCATCTCAAGTTCTTTCCATGTTCTCCTCATCATTTTCACCTCTGTTTCCAACTCTCTTCTCCATGTACTTCTTGGTCTTCCTCTGCCTCTCTTGCCCTGGGGGTTCCAGAACAAGGACTGCCTTGTAATGCTATCAACAGGTTTCCTCAGTGTGTGTCCTATCCATCGCCATCGTCTTCTTCTCATCTCTTGTTCCACTGGCACTTGTCCAGTTCTTGTCATCAGTTCCACATTGGTAACCTTGTCATACCATTTTAATCCCTCTATTCTACGCAAGCACCCATTTATGAAAGTCTGTAGCTTTTTGGTTGTTGTCTTTGTTGTTCTCCATGTCTCAGAGCCATACAATAGGACTGACTTCACATTTGAGTTGAAGATTCTTATTTTCGTGTTGGATCCTATTTCTCTTGATCTCCATATATTTCCCAATGCAATGAAAGCTCCTCTTGCCTTTTGTATTCTTATTTTGATATCGCTGTCTGTCCCTCCAACTTTGTCTATATTACTGCCAAGATATGTGTATGATTCTACATCTTGTATTGGTGTTTCTTCAAGTTCAACCCTGTTTTCATTACCTGCATTTATTCGCATTATTTTTGTCTTTTCCCTGTGTATTTTCAGACCCAATTGCTGTGACCTCTCATCGAGTGTTTTCAATTTGTCCTGCATCTGATTACGGTTATGGGACAGGAGAGCCAAGTCATCAGCAAAATCCAGATCATCCAACTGCTTAGTCAGAGTCCACTGGATTCCATTTCTGTTGTGTGTTGTCGATGATCTCATAACCCAATCTATTGCCAGCAAGAAAAGAAATGGAGACAAGAGGCATCCCTGTCGCACTCCTGTTCTTATCCCAAATGGTTCTGTAAGCTGTCCTTCATGAAGAACTCTGCATGTCATGTCTTCATAGGTTTTCTTTATTAAATTAATGATCTTCAGGGGAACTCCATAATGCCTCATCAATTTCCAAAGTGATTCTCTGTCCACACTGTCAAATGCTTTTTCGTAGTCCACAAATCCGATGTATAGTGGTGAATTCCATTCCAGACTTTGTTCAACTATTATTCTCAAAGTGGCTATCTGGTCTGTACATGATCTGTTTTGTCGAAAACCTGCTTGTTCATCTCTCAATTTCTTGTCTATGGACTCCTTTAATCTCTCAAGGATAATCCTGTTCAATACCTTTCCTGGCACTGATAGTAACATTATTCCTCTATAATTTGTGCACTCTTGTAAATTTCCCTTCTTAGGCAACTTAACCAGATATCCTTCCTTCCATTCTGCTGGTATCTCTTCTTTTTCCCAGACTTTACCAAGTAATTTATATAACATCTCTGTAGCCGTGTCGATATCTGCTTTGATGGCCTCTGCTGGAATGCCATCAGGTCCAGACGCTTTTCCATCTCTTAGAAGCTTTATGGCTTTCTTTATTTCTTCCTTCGTTGGTCTTTCACCGTTAATTTGTAGCTCTTCTTCTGCTGGCTGGATGTCCGGCGGGTTTTGTGGAGCTGGTCTATTGAGAAGGTCCCCAAAATATTCCGTCCACCTCTTCATTTGCTCTTGTATATTGCTGAGCAGTTTCCCATTCTTATCTTTTATGAGGCAACTTGTTTGCTTGTATTTCCCTGTTAGCTTCTTTGTGCTGCTATACAGTTCTCTCATATTTCCTTTGGCTGCAGCATCTTCTGCCTCTCTTGCCAACTCCTCAATATACTTTCTCTTGTCTCTTTTGATACTTCTTTTTACTTCTTTGTTTGCTTCTGTGTACACTTCTTGAGCCTTGGCTTTGGAACTTCTGGTTTTGCTTGTGTTTAACTCTGCTTTCTTGTTTTTTCTATCTTTTATCTTATTGATGGTTTCTGTTGTTATCCATGCTTTTTGTTGTCTTTCCCTTTTCCCCAGTATTTCTTCACATGTCTCCTTCCATACCGTTTTGACCTGCTGCCAATAGTCTTCTGTATTCTCTACATCTTCCAACTGTTGGAGCACTTGGAATTTGTTGGATACTGTGACCGCAAATTTGTCTCTTGTTTCTTGATTTCTTAGCTGTCCTACATTAAACTGTTGTCTATAATTTTGCATTGTTGCATATCTCTTGAGTTTCATTTTTACTTTGGCTATCAGAAGATGGTGATCTGATGCCACATCTGCTCCTCTATATACCTTTACATCCTGCAATGATGATCTAAACTTCTTCTTTATGCATATATGATCGATCTGATTTTCTGTTCTATGGTCTGGTGATATCCATGTTGCCTTGTGTATTCTCTTATGTGGAAACATGCTTCCTCCTATAGCCAGTTGATTTGAAGCACAGAAGTTTGCGAATAGTTCTTCATTTTCATTCATTACTCCTAGCCCATGTTTTCCCATGACTTCTTCAAATCCGGTATTGACTGTACCTATCTTTGCATTCATGTCACCCATCAAAATTATGATGTCTCTTCTTTTTACTTTATCCATAATTTCCTGTAGTTTAGTATAAAATGCTTCTTTCACAGACTCTTCTTTGTCATTAGTTGGTGCATAACATTGGATGACATTGACATGAATTTTCTTTTTAGCTGTTTTGAAAATAGCTGTTATTATTCTGGGTCCCACAGCTTCCCATTCAATGAGTGCTTTCTGTGCTTCTTTAGATAACATAAGAGCTACCCCTTCACTGTGGTGTGAACTTTCGTTTTCGTGTCCTGAGGACAGCACCAATTCACCTGTGATGAGTTTCTTCCTGTCTACCCCCTTCCACTTTGTTTCACACATTCCCAGAACCTCGATTTTGTATTCCCTCATTTCTGCTGCTACTTGTGCCACTTTCCCTTGTTCGTTCAATGTCCGAACATTCCAGGTGCCAAATCTGGAAGTTCTCCTAGAAGAAAGAAGGTTAGTCAGCAACACAGATTCCTTTCGGCTTTCTCTGTGTTGCATCATACGCCTCCCCGCGAGAGGACCTTCCCCTGTCTTGGATGGCTGTGTTTTATTTTCTTTATTTGACTTGTCCATATTTGTTGAAGTTTTTTGTGGTTTAAATTTTTTTTACAGGATGGGGTAACCGGCCCCATGCCCAACCCTCCTTAGTCGCCTTCTACGACATGCTTGGCAGGGGACAGTGTTACTATTCTTTGCTCCCCTTTTGGGCCCCGGTAACACACGGGTGAATGTCAATAGTGAATGATAGAATTAAATTAAAGTAAGGTCTGTCGTATTAGTATGTCATATAGGAATTAATTTGACTAATTAAAATTAAATTAATTAATTAAACTAAGAGTTAAATTATTAAGGTTCTAATGTAACGCGATGTTATGAGAGAAGAAAAGACAAAATAAGTGAGAAGAAATAGAAAGAAATTCGAATATAAGTTTAACTTACTTGGGTGTGTTAAGTGTTAGTGAATAATAACTATCTAATTTAACTAACTAAATAATGTATAGGTACATTAAAAAAAAAATATTAATCTAATACTTGTGTGAGATTTATTTTCTCTTTTCATAATTTCTTCTTTTTATATTTCGTTCTCTTTTTTTTTTGTTCTTTCATTTCATTTTTTTCTCACATTTCATTTTATTGATAATAATTCAATTAAGAAGTTAAGTTAACTAATTAATTAGTATAGGATATGATGATCCATCCGTAGTCTTGATCCTGATGAATTCTTTTAGGCAAAAATGTTCAAACGTTTACGTTGGAAAGAAATGTCATTTATCCCAGCATCCAAGAATTAAGTGCACATAGGATAATAAGTTCGACTTGTCGTCAGATATTGTTCCATGATTGTTCAACGAATATTCATATATCGTGTATGGACGTTAGACGAAGTTTCAATGTCAATATGTATACCTTGATTGTCTTTAGTTCAATTCTGTGATGCATCTAGTGTTTATAAAGTTTAAATTGAAGGCAAGGTTAGTTCCCTTATAGTTGATATGTTTTAGGAATGTTAATGTTGATTATTCGTCGTCAATAGGATTACGTGACAACGCATCCGCCACAATGTTTTCAGTGCCAGGAATATGTTCAATGGAGAATTCAAATGGCTGTAGGATGATTGCATATCTGGCGAGTTTTTGGCTCTTATGGTTAGATCGACGCAAAGATGCTACAGCACGTTGGTCCGTCTGTATGGTGAAGGGAGCACCAAGCAAGAACTTTTCAAGTTTAGTTATTGCCCATATCACTGATAAAAGTTCCTTGTCCACTGTGGAATACTTTGTTTCTGCCGGCTTTAGCTTTCTTGAAATATATAAGGTAGGATGTAGAATGCCATCATGGTTCTGGAGCAGGCATGCACCAATGCCGTAGTTACTAGCCACAGGTAGAGGTTCTCTTAATGAGGAGTTAGAAATGGTTGCATTCGGATGTGCCGAACAGTAGTTTAAAGAAATTTTTTCTAACTCGTCCATTGTACCTGGTTTACGCTCCTGCAAATATGCAAAAAATGGCTGGCTAACCGAAGATAATACCTTATCCCGTAGTAGCAAATCAACTAATTTGTCGTATGATTTGTTGACTTCTGCCAGTTCAACCCATCTATTAAATGTATTGCGTATGTTCGCAATGAATCCTGCAAAATCTTTTGGAGATTCAGGTAAAATTCCCCTAAATTTCAACCTACAGTGTTCCTCGTCCAGGTGAAACCTTCGTAAAAGCAAGGACTTAATAGCACCGTAGTTATTTGCTATTGATGGGTCAGCATTTTGAGAAGCCGTCAATGGTTCTCCAACCAAGAATTCATTTAACTTGAGTACCCATGACTCTTCAGGCAAATGGTTTGTTTTGCAAGTCTGTTCAAAACGTGACAGGAACGATGAAAGGTCGTCCACGTTTAAGTTGAGAGTGGGTAATTTAAAGTTGTAGAAATGTTTAGTTTGGCTGGATGACGATCCATTTTGTGCGTTATTATTCTGGTTTGCATCAGCACTTTGTGCTTGTAATCTTGCTGTCTCCAATTTAATACGCGCCAATTCCATTTCTCGTTGTAAAATAATTTCCTCTCGTTTCAATTTATTCTCTTCTTCCTGTTGAGCAATTTCTCTTAATCTATTTTCCTTGGCAATTTGCTTCATCTCACGTTCCTCCTCCTCTTTCTTTAATGCAACCTTTTGTTCCTCTATTTCTGCTTTATGTTTTTCCAGTTCTGCCTCAGCAAACTGACGAAGTTCTTGAGATTTATAACCATATTCCTTACCAATTTTAACGAAATGGTCTATAGTAAGCATTTTGACTTTTATCTGTAAGTAATTATTGATAATTACTGATTAAAATAGTCAATAGTAGCTTCAGAGTAATTATTATACTTACTCAACTTAGGAATATTCAATATAAATAATCACAATAGTACTGAACTCTTATGTCTAAGTTCAACTAATAGACAATATTTTGTAACAATATTGTATCTAAATACGAACTATATCATAAATAGTTATGATATCTGTTAACTATAATGTAATTACATCACACAATTAATCTCAATATCCAATAATGTTGGGTATGATTCCTAGAAATTATATTGTTCAATGTACTAAGTCACTCTCTTAGTACCAGAAAAGTATATTAAATAATATACAATGGGTCTATTACCTCAAAGGTAGACTATAAGATTATTTTATTTGGTCAATATATATATTATATTATTATGCCCTAGGCATCTCTTATAAATTGTAGTGCTACTCTCTTGGACTATCACTGCATAATTATGCAATGTCCCATATTAACCTTAAATATCAGAAAAAATTAATTAAATTAAATTACAAGTGTATTATTGCATATAATATCATATTATTAATGTAGTATTTAATATATATCATGAGGACAAACAAAACAATGATGCAACTAAAGGGTACAAACAATGTCAAGACGCAAACAAGACATTTTCACAATTAAAAATGAATTTATGAACTAAATAAAACAAGCGGAAGTGTCACAAGCCAAATGAAGGGTCAAGGTCTGACCCGAGGTCAACTTAATATTCAAAGTACACAAAAAAATGACTGCAAAAAATGATGACATCACAGGACTCATAACGGACGACCATTTAACAATCATCAAATAAATGATAGTAAGAGGAGACTGGACGAACTAGTTAACGAACATGATACAAAACTGAATAAAATTGTGAACTGAGTACGAATAAAATACACCAGTTATCTACGGAACGGTACAGCTAACACAAATCGTCAAACGACAGCAGATTTGGACAGACAGTCCAATGGCAAACCTCAATGGGGCTTCCAAAAGTGCAATCGTTTAACTGCCCTAAGAAACGACCGAAATCAATTCAGGCATCGTGAGAGCCACAGAATCTAATTTCGGTTCATCCTCCCTACTTCCCACTAATTAACAACACATTAAAACAACCCAAAAAAATACATGAAACACATTCAGAAAAGACATGCCTATGCAGGCAAAAGGCATGGACTCAGTCTTACTGTTTTGCAATGACGACAGTATTAAAACAACTAGACTTATCTTTTCCGTTGCTTAGATCAGTGCTAGAGGTCGTCAACAGCTAGGCTAATGCCCCTGACTGTCTGCTCCTGTAGTCCATATCGTGTGTTTGCTTCAAATGGCTCATGTTTCCCCTGGTTAGGCTTAGAAAACGACTTTGGTTTCTCCGACAGATCACCTACACGACTTTCAGTGACGTCACGTTGTTAGGCATTAGAATGAGTAAGACGTCATCTTCGACTGGATCATGTGATCGAAACTTGATCATAAATATTATGGTTAACATGTGCGTAAGGAACAGAAGTTTGTTTCTTTTTTTCTGTCGTTCCCCGCATTCGGCCGCCACTTTGTTGCTGAGTTCTTTGCCGGTTGAGGATCATGCACTGAGTATGGTTACTTTAGTGATCTCTTGTTAATCGTGCTTTGTTTAGTATTACGCGAATAAGGGTGAAGGTGTTCATACAACTCAGTAGCATGGTATGAAGAAGTAGTTCATGTAACTTGAACTCAGCAACATTAATGAAGTAATTAATGCCTTCAGATTGAGTCCGTAATATTTAATCACATGTACACACAGGATGATCATTTCAAATATGAACAGAACATAAGTCCTTATAAGTCATGCATAAATTAATCAATAACGTAGACTGCTGGTTTACGTGTCAATGTCCGTTTAAGGATACAATGCAGTATTGTCGTCAGAACATCACAGCTATATGCACGCGCAGCTAGACATGGCTACCTGCCGACAGTGAGACTGCGAGTCTGAATATTTCATACGAATTTGACGATTATTCTCCTCCTTCTGAGAATTCCAGTTAAATACTAACCTCCATAAATTTTCCTCTCATATAGAGTTCTAGGACTGACCCTGGTCCATCAAAAATGCACATATAAATGGCTATATCATGCCATTGAATTGGAAGGTTAGAAAAACGCAGCTATTCAGCTTGGCGGTCAAGTAACAAAGGGTAGCGTCTCCTAGTTACCGACTGTGTCCTAAACAACGCTAGACACGTCATAATCGATCGTGTATGGAGCGTTCAATAATTGAAACATCTATCGCAATATATTAAATGTCTTAACCTTTACAATTGCACGTCTGATAACCTTTAGCAGACGGCGTTAATATCATATACCGTAACAACTATGTATCTGAGCAGGAAGTCTAAAGATTCTCAATTTTATTAAGTTGGTGGTATGGATCGGAGAGGCCAGGCGGTGCTACTTTACGAACGATACCAGCTGTTCTACTAGTCTTTGTTTCTAAGCCTGAGATTGACACTGTCTTGAAGATCCTCTTTGGAACAGGAGCGGTAACTTCTAGACATCTGGAAACGTACCCTCGACACAGAGACGAATTGACGGAACCAGCAGCACCCACAATTCAGGAATTTGGAAAGATATGTCATAGTTCTAGCAGGCCAGAACAACAGACTTTATTTCTAAAACTTATAGCCATTCAATGATGATAACTATCTCCAAGAATTACTAGTTTATATTTATTTACATTTGTTCCAAAAGCGATTGGTCATTACATTTTGTATATGTTGATTTTGATAAATCCATAGTCGAGTTAATGATTACAGAGCGTAAGGCACACGCGTGAGTCTTGATATTTGTCACGTGGGTTTTTGATCATTAAATTACCTACATCTTCTTCCTATTCTCTCACCCTAATCCTTTCATTTTATTATCTTTCCGTACTTGTTTTTCCTGTATTTTTTCGCATCACTCGTTGCGAAAAATATATTTCTTTCCCATCATCGTTTTTCTTTCTCATACTGACTAGTAACCTTATTGCATCAGATGTCAGTCGCGCAGATAGCTGTGAATATACGGTTCTCGCCAGACATACGTCTGCAGTTTGCCCGGGTCAGAGCGCTGCCCGACCAGATTCCTGGGCCTGGGGTGTGAGAAATTCGTTTCGCTGAACATAGAGCAGACTTTTGGTCTACCATTTTTTCACCTGTCACTCGCTTAAGGTGTCAAGACCCGGCATCTGTACGACGCAGTTGTAGACGGTTGTCTGAGATTTGCAACTGACACGCGCTTTTCCCGGTCAGTTTGTCAACGCAGGTGCGTAATCGCCCGGTGGCAGTTACGACACGCCTCTAAGTATAACGTAGCTGTTATGAGAAGGGGGAGAGATCGGCGCGGGGGAGATAGTTCATCCTTTGTCTGGTTTAAAATATTAACCCACGTTTGAAACTATTTCATTTCACTCAGTAACTTTGCAGTTAGACTAGAACAACCTTCGTTCGATTTCTAAATAATCTCTGTAAATAGAGATGGCCTTAGTTTGGTCGAAGTGGTTTAACGTTCTTAGTAATTCTGTGGTTGAGGTATATTAATATTATATATATATAATAGATATCTAGTTTTGTGAAGTGATTTAGTGCTAAAATCGCCGATTCCATTTTAAACTAGTTCTGTGTGCAGAGTGAATATTTTGATAGTTTGTTATTTCTTTAATCGACGTGTTGCAGTGGAAATACAAAATAAATCATATTTTTAGCTTACTAAACTAGTAGCTATAATAAGTTTAATGTAACTGTTAAATACTCAGTCGAAACTGTTTTAATAACTAACTTATAAATGCTAGATGCTACATCAGTGAATAGTGACGGAATACGTAGATATTCCTAAATTCCTGATGATTGATTTTTATATAACTTACTTTACGGGAAGTTTTAAAGATAAGTCAAGCTGTAGGCTTGCTATTTAAAATGTAAGTTATAATGAGTACATATATGTAAATTATTTGATATGTGTTCTTTCTTCTATATAGTGAAACGGTGGTACCCAACTTGCCAGCGTTTAGTAGCGTGAGAGACATATTTGTGAGAAGCATAGACATTTCCTATCTTTAACCACGTGGGTTTCTTTGTTTCAAGTAACACGAATCTGACAGTGCATATGCCATCAGAGAGAGACAGTAATAGCAATCCCACTAATGGTTTCTAAAGACTAGAAATATATATTGGGCTTTTGAGCCAGTTCATATTGCTCCACAAATTTAAATGTACATGCTGCCTGGCGGCGAGAATATTACAAGATTAACATTCCGCAAGAGATTGTGACTAGTATTTGTGGTGACCAAATAGAGTACCTTCCTGGAAGTAGACACCGATCTGACATTCCTTAATTCTAGAATCCAAAGCAAATGACATTGTGCTCTGCTAACTTTCGTGCCTGGACAAATTTTATGTGACTTAATCAGACATTCGAAAAATTAGAACCCCCAAGGAATCGTTCCCTGAGAGTTTAGTACGTCTTTTGGAACTGGGGATTTCTTGGTCAAGGACTGCATTTTCGGGTCTGTGTGAAGGTCCTAGAATTAGTATGTTCCCAGAGGCAGCGAGCAAAGTTGTGAGTATACATGTGTAAGAAAGGCCATGGCTGGATGAATGAGAGTACACAGGTCTGAGTGTTATTTTACCGGTGTATTATCGTCCCACATTTGCTGTCTTAAAGTTTTTTTTTACCTGCAGAATTTGTTACAAAATACTAGAGTTTCTGTTTTTTCTTAGGTTAAATCAGATTTATCCAACTCTGTTCATATATTGACGAGAAAGAAAGAAATCTCTTAGACTAAATGCTACGTATCTATAACTCTTTGGGCCATCATCTGTTCTCTTAACGGGGCTGTGGGCTAAACCTAGAGTAGGATCTAACGGGCTATCATCCTTGTAGCATTTTTCTTGAATTTTATAACCTATTTGTATATTTTTTTTTTCCTTGATGAAATTTTTGGTGTTGTGAGAGATTTTTTTGATGATAATAATAAAAATCTCTCTTGGACAAAATCAGTGCGTTGGTCAGCTCGATCCCAAATATATATCTAATCATTGTTATAGATTTTCCAAGACTGTGTGTTTAACTGTCGTCACGTGTATGTGCGTGCCCGTGAGTAGATAGAATTATATGTAATATATATGTGGTTTAGACTGTCGGACTCTGTAAAAAAGCCGTCGTAGAGGATAGGTGAGAGGGAGAAGAATTCTTTTTCGCTTTCAGCGACAGCCTCTATACCACAGTCTATCATCTCACCACTCGTGGAATCTATTTCATTTTTTCAAATTCACACTGGGACTCTCACTCATTTCAAGCTATTCAGAAGGGACCAACCCTAGTCTTAATACTCCTATCCAAAATCTACGGCAAATGGGTTCTCGTCCGTAGGATTTTTGAACTTAGAATAGGAAGACGAGTACGACAAATGGTTGCTCGTTTCCGGTCTTTGAACTTAGAATAGGAAGACGAGTACGACAAACGTGGACTCGTCTATCTGGATTTTGTACGCCAGATTCTTTATTCTGTAATAGAGTAAGAGTGTGATGTCTTGTGAGTTTTGTATCTTTTAAAAATAATTTATCCCCTAGACTAACGATCTGTTTACGGGCGTGCTGACCACACAAACTGATAAGTTTCTTTTTCCACAGCATTTTGAATAATATAAATTTGGTTTACAGGTTGATTGTCGGAATAAATGTTAATTACTGATTTTGTAATACTAAACGCTGGTAAAGTAGTGAGTGTATAACATTCACTGGGTTTTGAAGAAGTAGGTGTTTGAGCAAAAGTTAAGGGATGCGTTTCGGACTATTTGTCTAGATTAATTGCCTCCCTCACCCTAACTGTCTTCAGGGGTAAACTATAGTGGATTTTATAATTAAGGGATTATTTTTCTCTTTAATTTTTGCAATAATTATTTTGCTTTTCCACTGTAGCAACTTATTTTTCAGAAGTAATCTTAACTACCATTTAGTTGGCGTAGTCGTGTTTTGCATTAAGTGCTTTATTGCCGATAATAGCAGCGATAGTTAGATTTTACTTTGGAGGAGGTATCCCAGGGTTAAGGATATCATCTTTTGAATTTTTGGTATTTTTTTTCTCGTAAGTGGTAGGAGTCAGTGTATCCTTTTTCCTATTTTCTTTCTCCACTAGTCTCAGTCACTGACCTAATATGGCCGAGAGGGCAAAGCTTAGACAACTCCTCAGGGACGAAGCGAGAGAGGAGGGACTGGAAGGAGAGGAAGCGAAAGCATTTGTCAGAAACGAACTTGAGAGATATGATGCGGAGAGGAAAGCAGCGGAAGCTAAGGAAAAAGCAGCCGCAGATTTACAGCAGAAGAAGATGGATGAGGAAATGGAAATCCGCAGGATGCAGCATGAGGAGAAGGAGAAGGAGAGACAGCATGAGAAGGAGAGGGAAGAGAGACAGCATGAGTTGGCTCTTAAAACTCTAGAATTCCAAAGTCGTGGTGCTGCCTCTACCTCCAGCAATGGAGAGTCTTCTCCTCATTCCTCCTTAACTGACCCTGCTAACACTCAATCTCTTCAACTAAATGCTATGTCTTTCACTCTTGAGTCTTTCCCTTGTCCAAATGAGAAGATTGACACGGTTAGAAAAATTTGAGAAAATTGCAACTCTGTACGGGTTAGAGAGGTCGCGTTGGAATATGAAACTTTCCCAGGCCCTAAAAGGTTCTGCTTATGATGTTTATTCTAAGCTGGAAAGTAGCCAACAAGACGACTACGATGTGTTGAAGAAAGCGTTACTGGAGCGCTTTGAAATGAACGCTCGCAAATTTTTGCAACTGTTTCGCAACAGCCGGAAAGAGAATTCTGAAACTTTTCACCAGTTCTCATCTCGTCTAAAGGGATATCTAACAAAGTGCCTTGAGCTTTCACAGCTCCCCTCTACCTATGAAGGTCTTGAGGAACTTGTTCTAACAGAACAAATAAAGAACACTTTGTCTGCTGATACCCGGAGATTTTTGGCTGAGCAAGGTGCAGAAAAGCTTGAAGACATCTTAGAGAAGTCTGAGCGTTACCATAATGCGCTGGCTGAACTACCGGCCACAAAGCGGAAACCGACAGAGGAGCATTTTCGAAAAAATAACCTAGAGCAATCTTCTCAGGCTTCTAATCAGAATAACCACAGAGAAACTGGACCTCAAAACCCCCCTCCTGAAAAATCCAAGTTCTACAAGAACAAGTACCCCAACCACCCCAAACAGTCTGATCAACCCGACCGCCCTACATGGCAGCGTAGCCAGAAAGGACAAGGTGGCAAAGAGAGAACCCCTGAGCACGGGACATATGATCAGACCGAGCACACCGAGCCGAAACGCATCGGATGCTTATTAACAGTCTCGCAAGGTGGAATTATTGACAGTGATTCCCAACCTGTTGGGGATAGACCCTCAACGCGAGGTACGGTTATTTTGAACGGTTCTCAAACTTCTTGCTTATTTGACACGGGGCTCTCTTACGATTGCATTGTTGCCAGAAACCTGGTTAAACCCGGTCAAGAGACAGGAGAGACCGTCAAACTTTGTGGAGTTCGTAAGAGTGAGGCACCTACAGCGCTTCCCATCGCATTGGTGGAGATACACTCTGACTTTGTCAGAGGCGTGATCAAAGCGGCTGTTATGGATGATCCCATCTACCCAGTCATACTTGGCGGGAGATACGTGTGTATTGGGAAACCGGAAGAGCCGATTGTGGCAGCAGTAACTACAAGAGGGCAAACCAAGAAGGAACGGGAGCCTGCGCCGAATTTGTTACCCATGGAACTTAAAGAAGCGCAATACAAGGACCCTACTTTGGCACCCTGCTTTAGGAAACTGCCCATGGCTAAGGAATCCAAACAGCACGGGGACATTTTTTCTGAGGATGGCGTACTTTATCGGAGAACGGGCAAGCCTGACCAAGGTTACAACCAGCTCCTAGTACCGAAACAGTACAGAAGCCAAATCCTAGAAATGGGGCACTCTCTTCCCTTCAGCGGACATATGGGACAGAACGCCACAAACCAACGTATAACCACTCATTATTGGTGGCCAGGAGTAAATACTGATATTATCAGGTATGTCAAATCCTGTGCCCAGTGCCAACGTGTACCACCCAAGCAACGGACACCCCCAGTCCACATGGGTGAAATGCCAATAATGGGAACACCATTCGAACGGGTTGTGATCGACATTTTAGGGCCTTTCGAAAGGACTAAAAGAAGGAACAGGTTTATCCTGACCTTAGTCGATACATGCACTTTATGGGCAGAAGCTATCCCGCTAACATGCGCAGATGCCAAGCATGTCGCAGAAGCCCTCGTGCAGATTTTCACTCGGTTGGGATTCCCTCAGCAAGTGTTGACGGATAACGGATCTCCATACCGAAACCTGTTGATGGATGAGATCGTTAAGATCTTGAGGACCCAGCACATCCACACTAAGCCATATACTCCGGCCGGAAATGGGCTCGTGGAACGTGCTAATGGAAACCTCAACATGATGCTAAGTAAGCTGGCACAAGTGAAACCTGAAGATTGGGATCTCTGTATTCCTGCAGCATTATTTGGCTACAGAGAATCTCCTCATACTTCCACAGGATTTCCGCCAGCTACACTCTTATTCGGCAGACCCATTAAGGGCCCGCTTGAAGCCTTACTTCAGTCTCTGACAGACGAGAAGGCTGATGAGACAGTTGTCTCAGCCAGTAAATATGTGTCGGTTTTAAAGGAAAGGTTGAAACTAGGGTGGGACCTAGCAACGACTAACTTTAAGCGAGCACGCACAAAGCACGCTAACCGATACAGGAAAGTCGCGGAAGAGAGAGAACTGGAAGCAGGAGAGAAAGTTTTGGTGTTGCTCCCTACCGAGAACAATCAACTGAAGATCGGATGGCAAGGGCCGTTTACCGTCCTGAAAAATATTTCTAAGGCTAACTACCAGATCTCTATTGAAGGAAAGGAGAAGGTTTTCCATTTAAATCTCTTAAAGAGATACTTGGAAAAACCAGTGCCAACCTCCGACCATCTCCTGACGATCGCCAAAGCTGACGAAGATGATGATAGTGGCAGGGATATTCCACCACAATCACACGAAATCTTTCAAAAATGTCAGAAGCGGCGACGCTCTTTCAAGCGCGCATGGGAGACATTCCAGAGGAAGGAAATTTGAGTAGGAATTGGAGAGAGATGGAGGGGGAAGATGAGAGGGAAGAAGACAGACACCCCGAAGCTACGGTTATAGGAAATTTAATTCCATAACGTAGACATGGAGTGCTTCCATATCTTAAGGGGGACGTCCTGTCACGTGGGTTTTTGATCATTAAATTACCTACATCTTCTTCCTATTCTCTCACCCTAATCCTTTCATTTTATTATCTTTCCGTACTTGTTTTTCCTGTATTTTTTCGCATCACTCGTTGCGAAAAATATATTTCTTTCCCATCATCGTTTTTCTTTCTCATACTGACTAGTAACCTTATTGCATCAGATGTCAGTCGCGCAGATAGCTGTGAATATACGGTTCTCGCCAGACATACGCCTGCAGTTTGCCCGGGTCAGAGCGCTGCCCGACCAGATTCCTGGGCCTGGGGTGTGAGAAATTCGTTTCGCTGGACATAGAGCAGACTTTTGGTCTACTATTTTTTCACCTGTCACTCGCTTAAGGTGTCAAGACCCGGCATCTGTACGACGCAGTTGTAGACGGTTGTCTGAGATTTGCAACTGACACGCGCTTTTCCCGGTCAGTTTGTCAACGCAGGTGCGTAATCGCCCGGTGGCAGTTACGACACGCCTCTAAGTATAACGTAGCTGTTATGAGAAGGGGGAGAGATCGGCGCGGGGGAGATAGTTCATCCATTGTCTGGTTTAAAATATTAACCCACGTTTGAAACTATTTCATTTCACTCAGTAACTTTGCAGTTAGCCTAGAACAACCTTCGTTCGATTTCTAAATAATCTCTGTAAATAGAGATGGCCTTAGTTTGGTCGAAGTGGTTTAACGTTCTTAGTAATTCTGTGGTTGAGGTATATTAATATTATATATATAATAGATATCTAGTTTTGTGAAGTGATTTAGTGCTAAATTCGCCGATTCCATTTTAAACTAGTTCTGTGTGCAGAGTGAATATTTTGATAGTTTGTTATTTCTTTAATCGACGTGTTGCAGTGGAAATACAAAATAAATCATATTTTTAGCTTACTAAACTAGTAGCTCACCCGTGTGTTACCGGGGCCCGAAAGGGGAGCAAAGAATAGTAACACTGCACCCTACCACGCATGTCGTAAAAGGCGACTAAGGAGGGTATGGGCATGGGGCTGTTTACCCCATCCCGTAAAAACTTCGCACAGTGGGCTGATCACCTGCTTGCCAACCAATCTGATTACGGAAACAATGATAGATTGTTTGGTCTGTTTTTGTTCCACAAAGACGCCACTAGGCGTGGTGGAAACATCGATAGATTGATCAATTTGTTGTTGCCCTAAGACGCCACTAGGCGTACTGGCCACATACTGCTTTGCCGGTTGATGGCTAAGGATGGAAGAAGAAGAAGAAGAAGAAACTAGTAGCTATAATAAGTTTAATGTAACTGTTAAATACTCAGTCGAAACTGTTTTAATAACTAACTTATAAATGCTAGATGCTTGTCGTGAATTATTCTAATCCCCATATATAAATTAAAACGTAAATGCAAAGCCTAACAAATAAATTTAATAAAAGGAAAGAAGAATGGTAAAGAACAGTGCTGTCATAATGCCTGTACTCGAAATCCCCCTTGTTTTCTACTTCGTCTGCAAATTGTAACGCTTTCACGTTGATAGTAAAAGCCTACTGTATTATTACCCGCTTTCTTCAATGAAACGTGTGCTGTATTTCTTGGGAAAACCTTGAGATACGCAAGCTGATCAATGACCTAAATTTAATATTTCATTCATTCCATTTTATACACGGCGTAACTAAAAGACAGATGGACTAAAGGATAGAGAGAAGGGAGAGGCAGAAAGCAGGGACACCTGCAACACTAAACACGCGTCGCGCGATACACAATTGCTGCCATCACGCGTGTAAGGCCACATGCACTAACTTTATTTCAATTCGACAGTGATAAAATTCACTACCCTTCCCAGAGTTAGGTTTTAAAATCCTGAAAAACGCTTATTGGGAAAGATGACATTAGATGGGTTTACGTTTGAAAACATGACAGTACCCAGACACCACATGGGGATTGAAGTGAACATGAGGTGGTAAAAAATGCACATTTTTAACGCAGCCACCTAGCTCCCTTAAATTCGTATATTGGGGTTCCTTAGGGTTTGCTGACAAAGAATATGTAAAACGTTACGCAAATAGTCTAGGAATTACCAAGTTATGGCCAAAATAAAATAGTGGGGGTGCCTGACAGCATGAAATCATTTCTGCTCATAAAATTTTTTTTATAACGTGTTTGAAGAAACATTACGTTACGGAAATAGCCTACCATGTTAACTCCTATGTGATTGGAGCGCAACAAATGAAAGACTAAACACGATTGGTCGGACTATAAATACTATCTTGTGTTGTCAGGGGAAACGTGAGAAAGGGGTACTTTTTTTGAAAAGATGTGTAGACGTGGGGTGATTGGGTAGAGCTGCGAATATACTCAATTCAGAGCGTCTGTTCATTGCCACATCTTGTAATAAACCTACTAAGAAGCAGTGCGTTGAGCACCAGTGTATATTTTTTATAAAATAAAGCCTGGGACATCGGCAGATCGGAGTTGTGCTATATTCATTGCCAGTCAACGAAACTGTTTATTATTATTTCCATGAATTGTAGGACCGTGGTCTTAAAGTTATTGAGCAGCACCTGGTCAGAGCTTTGCTGAAGCCAGAGGTGGACAGCATACTCCTTGGTCCATATAGCAACCAGTGGGGTGGCTCCAGAACTCATTAAAGTAATCGAGCAGAGGGTCTTTTACTGCAGTCATCACGCAAGATAAGAGAGTGTGGCCATGGAGCTCAACATTATGTACCCCCATCTTAAAATGACATTATAAACTAAAATTAAGAGGGGAATTTAATTGTTTTAATACCAGGAACTGAGAACATCTCCAATACTAGTTCCAATAGAAACAAACTATTGAAGTCATGATGACAAATACCAACAGAGCTTGAACAAAACAAAACCAGTATTACCTCATATTACCACGACACAACTGACACACATAGGATAACATTAATAATATATGTCACTACAAGAATCATATTAATAAATTCTGTACATATAACTTGTAATTAAAATTGATTGTGATTCCTGGTTCCCTTTGTATTTGAATCAGGACACATATACATTCATGACAGCACTGAATACATATTGTTATTTGAAAAGTTATCACTGACTCCTTTAAGATATCCTCTTAGAGTGTTATATGTATGTGAGTGTCACAGTGTTGTCAAGTGTGGTGGAATAAATTAAATTGTTTATCTGTCTGTTGTTGTTATGACTTACACTTCATCATACACATACCCTAGACATATAACGTAGTCATCACACTATTCCAGAATAATTCTGACTGAGGTATACATATGTGGCAGCAAGTAAGGTTATCTTTAATACACTACTCTTATTAGATATAGATACCTTCACAGCTGATCTCAGTCAGTACAATAAGTCCCCTATAAATATTTATAACATCCCACTTTACCACATATATTGGGGTCTCGCCCTCGGGATTTTGAATCTTTCCCTATTACAAATATTGGGGGTAACTCACTTCAGGGAATAATAAGAATTAAAAGGTATCCTTGGGTGAAAATAAATAAGGTTGAGCTCACAGTGCCTGTGTTGTCTTGAGTTAATTAGTCATAGATAAAATTGTTTAGACATTTATCTGTTAGACAATGGCCGACCTGGCAAAATTTCGATCTGCTGCTGTACAGACTGCGAAAGAGTTAGGAATGGACGGGCAAATTATGATTTCTTATGTCACTGCTGAATGTGACAAATATATTGAACGAGAAGAAAGAAGATTAGAAAAAGAGGCCGAAAGAAAGTTAGAAGCTGAAAAGGAAATTAAAAGGTTGCAGATTGAGGCTGAGGCTAAGAAATTGGAAGCAGAAGAAAGAAGATTAGCTGCAGAAAGAGAAGACAAAAGATTAGCTGCAGAAAGAGAAGACAAAAGATTAGCTGCAGAAAGGGAAGCCGAAGAAAGAAGATTGACTGCAGAGAGGGAAGCAGAAAAGGAGGAGAAGAGATTACAAAGGGAACATGAGTTACGACTAAGGGAGTTTGAGTTTCAAGGCCATGCTCCTGAAAATGGTGCCAGTCCCTTTGCCTCTGATGCCACTGCTAGCCAGGGAGCCTCAACCTCAGCTATGAATTTTCATTTAGATCATTTTGTTGAGAAAGACGATGATATAGAGAGCTATCTAAATAGGTATGAACTATTAGCTACCACATATGGGTTAGAGAGAGAAAGGTGGAGCTTAAAGTTATCTCAGGGACTTCGTGGGGCAGCTTATGAAGTTTTTGCAAAAATGAGCAGAGGTGATCAGGAAAATTATGACATGCTAAAGCAGGCTCTTTTGTTAAGATATGAAAAGAATGCAGAATTTTATAGGAAAAAAATTTAGGAATGCTAAACTACTGTCAGGTGAAACCTATCACCAGTTCTCTGCACGAATAGAGACATACTTGGAGAAATGGACTTCTCTGGGGAAAACCCAAGATCTTAAGGAAATGGTCCTTATAGAGCAATTAAGAGAGTCCATGGCTCCAGACCTGAGAAAGTTTCTCATGGAACAAGGTGCAGAGAGGCTGGGTGAGTTGCTAAATGTTGCTGAAAGGTATCAAGCAGCTCAAGCAGAGGTAACAGGTAATAAAAAGAAACAAGTGGATAACTTTAGGGCACCACAGAACTTTAATAAATTTGATCCTAGGGATCAAAACAAAGGTAAGCACCAGTTTGATAGGCCACGGTATGAAAATAAAAATAAAACCCCACAATTCGATGAAAGGAAATATGATGAAAGAAAATCTTTCAACCAAGGAAAAAGGTGGTGTAAAAATTGTCAGATGGACAATCATGACACTGACCGTTGCAGAAGGAAACCTGTGTATATGGCCACCCTTCAGGTCAGGTCGACCTCAAGAAAGGAGGAGGATATTATGTTAGATACCACTCCAGAAGAGATGAGGAAGGCACAGGCTGGGGATAAAACACTCAAGCCTTGTTTCAGGAAATTGTCAACTTGTCATACAACTCCAGGCAAGGGAGATTTTTACATGAAAAACAAGTTGATGTATAGGAAGACTGGAGCTAGATCCAAAGGTCAGGGACAGCTGGTACTTCCTAAAGATATAGGGCAGACTTAATAAGGAGCCTACATGTGAAACCAGATGGGGACCATGAGAAGATAGGTACCATCATTCAAAAGGTGGCTCACAATTATTATTGGCCCAAAGCAAGATGGGACATTGAGAATTTTGTAGAAAGAAAGGTGTAGCATAGCAC
Organism: Oreohelix idahoensis; assembly: GCA_024509875.1. Taxonomy (NCBI): domain Eukaryota; kingdom Metazoa; phylum Mollusca; class Gastropoda; order Stylommatophora; family Oreohelicidae; genus Oreohelix; species Oreohelix idahoensis. Next base: position 3,224 of record JAMPIV010015719.1, on the reverse strand, counting down.
ATGAGGGAACACCCACAAGTGGGAACATTGATCAGGACCTGGACACGCCACGGGGCAAAATTAGGCCTGATAATAAAAAGAAATATAAATTTGATAAAGTGGACCAAATGGAATGGGAAGCCCCTTTTCACGGACAAGCTTCACTTAACTGTTTTACAATGGCCACTATGCGGAGAGTGCAAAAGGATGTCTTACCCCAGGATAAGCCGAAAATCCCTCAATCGGACTTAAACAAACTGGAGGAAGAGGATGTAGAGAGGAAATCTCTCATCAAGAATTTTAAGTGGGGAGAAAGCCCCAAAAGAAAAATTGGTAGCGGTCGTTTTGTGAATGATAATTCTGGGAGGAAAAATCATCACTATAGAGCTTCGAGTGGAAGAGACCATACCGGTGCATGGACAAATAGGTCCACACAATTAAAGGTCCATATGTAGCTTTGTTAAGAACGTGGACTGATGAAAAGGCAGAGGAAAACATTACATCTTCATACCAATATGTGAATGAGCTGACCACTCGTTTAAAAACTGGCTGGAAACTTGCCAATGAAAATTTGAAACAAGCCAGGAAGAAACATGCTGCCTATTATAACAGGAAGGCGAAAGACAGAGATTTGGCTGTGGGAGAGAAGGTACTGCTTCTTCTCGCCGGGAGTCAGAATAAGTTACAAATTGGATGGCAAGGTCCATATACAGTTTTAGAGAAGGTGTCTAGAACAAATTATAAGATAGATAAGAGTGGGAAAGAAAAAATCTATCATGTGAATCTCCTGAAGAAATATTTGGAAAGAGAACATCAGGAAGAGACACACTTGTTGACCTTGTCCATCGCCATGGAGATGAAAAAGGAACCACTTTCATCATTTGAATATCCATTACACCCCTGTGAGACAGCAGCACAGGTGAAAATCAGTACACATTTAACGAAAACTCAGAAAGAGAGAGTGCAACAGGTTCTAAATAATCATGCAGAGGTGTTAACAGACCGACCAGGGCATACAAACCTATTGGAATATGATATGAAACTGATAGACCCCACACCTGTCTGTATGAAACCATATTCGATTCCGTTTGCTAAGGAGAAAGCTTTGAAGGAAGAGATAGACTATCTGTTGAAGGAAGGAATTATTTCGCACAGTGAATCTTCGTATAGTTCCGGTGTTGTACTCTTAAGGAAGCCCTCTGGAGAACATAGACTCTGTATAGATTACAGGAGACTGAATGCTATTACAGAAGGACAGGTGGATCCATTGCCGGATACAAATCAGCTGTTTGCCAGACTAAATAAAGCTAAATATTTCTCAAAAGTGGATCTGAGTAAAGGATACTATCAGATTCCAGTAAAGCCTGAGGTTAGACCATACCTAGCTTTTAGTACCTCAGAAGGACACTATGAGTTTAATAGATTGCCATTTGGATTGAAGAATGCGCCTAGCGTCTTCTCTAGAATGATGAGAAAATTATTGGACCCTCTGAATAATCCATGTATAACAAATTTCATGGATGATATCCTTATAGCAACAGAAACATTTGAGGAACACATTGACTCTCTGAAGATGCTGTTTGATCGACTTAGGGAAGCAAATTTAACAGCCCGACCAACCAAATGTTGCGTTGGATGTAAAGAATTGGAATTTTTGGGACACACAGTTTATCAGGGAAACATGACCCCTGACCCAAAGAATTTAGAGAAACTAAAGAAAGCCCCGAGACCACAAACCAAGAAGGACGTGAGATCCTTTGTCTCATTATGTGGTTTCTACCAGAAGTATATCAAAAACTTTAATTCCATATGTGCACCGTTAACTGATTTGACAAGTAAAGGACATCCAGATCGCATTACATGGACACCACAATGTGAAATGACTTACCAAGAATTGAAGGAAAAGCTCACAAGTAAACCATTTTGAAATTACCTGACTTAAGTCAAGAATTCATAGTAAGGACGGATGCCAGTAATATTGGGTTAGGTGCAACTCTACTACAGAAATCAGATGCATTGGATGGGGAATTAAGCCCAGTGGCATATGCTAGCAGAAAGTTGAATAAAGCTGAAATCAACTACTCAACTAGCGAAAAAGAATGTCTTGCAGTAATATGGGCAATAAAGAAATTCAATATTTATCTGTATGGGAAGGCATTTAAGTTGCAAACGGATCACAAACCTTTATCGTTTCTAGCACAGGCTAGGCATGAGAACTCTAGGTTACTCCGATGGTCCTTACTTTTGGCTCCATATAATTTTAGCATTGAGTATATATCTGGAAAAACAAATTTGGGAGCGGATTTTTTAAGCCGCCATCCGTGTGATGAGAATCACCGTAAACCCCAGAAATAATAATAAATTTCTCTATGTGTATATAGAATTATAGACTGACATATAATGTCTGTTTTAAGAGGGGAGATGTCGTGAATAATTCTAATCCACATATATAAATTAAAAGTAAATGCAAAGCCTAACAAATAAATTTAATAAAAGGAAAGAAGAATGGTAAAGAACAGTGCTGTCACAATGACTGTACTCGAAATCCCCTTGTTTTCTACTTCGTCTGCAAATTGTAACGCTTTCACGTTGATAGTAAAAGCCTACTGTATTATTACCCGCTTTCTTCAATGAAACGTGTGCTGTATTTCTTGGAAAAACCTTGAGATACGCAAGCTGATCAATGACCTAAATTTAATATTTCATTCATTCCATTTTATACACGGCGTAACTAAAAGACAGATGGACTAAAGGATAGAGAGAAGGGAGAGGCAGAAAGCAGGGACACCTGCAACACTACACACGCGTCGCGCGATACACAATTGCTGCCATCACGCGTGTAAGGCCACATGCACTAACTTTATTTCAAATCGACAGTGATAAAATTCACTACCCTTCCCAGAGTTAGGTTTTAAAATCCTGAAAACGCTTATTGGGAAAGATGACATTAGATGGGTTTACGTTTGAAAACATGACAGTACCCAGACACCACATGGGGATTGAAGTGAACAGGAGGTGGTAGAAAATGCACATTTTTAACGCAGCCACCTAGCTCCCTTAAATTCGTATATTTGGGTTCCTTAGGGTTTGCTGACAAAGAATATGTAAAACGTTACGCAAATAGTCTAGGAATTACCAAGTTATGGCCAAAATAAAATAGTGGGGGTGCCTGACAGCATGAAATCATTTCTGCTCATAAAATTTTTTTTATAACGTGTTTGAAGAAACATTTACGTTACGGAAAT